>JAMYHI010000178.1:0-39515 GCA_025531525.1 Pichia sp. P7020A
AGTTGGTTAAGGCGTGGTGCTAATAACGCCAAGATCAGCAGTTCGATCCTGCTAGGGACCATTTACTTTTTGCTTTTTTAACTACTTTTAAACATTCATTTTGCAACTTCCTACTATTGACCCATAATTGGTCAACAGAGACATTACATTAAAAACTTTCATTTAAAAGAGTAAAGGAAGATTCGTTGGTATTGACGAACCGGAATGGCGGTTCACTTCCCACATGCTTAACATTCTGGAGTTTGAAATTTGCTGAAAGTAGGGAATCCTGAAAAGTTAGCCCGCGTTTCCGTTTACTTTTTTCTCGTAACTCCAACCCGACTCAGATGAGGTGACTCGCAACTGTGTTTCTCACGAGTAAAGACTGCACGTCTCATTCGTCATCTACTACAGACCTGCTGTGCCTTGCTCTTTGTGCAGAGAGGTTACGTATGATGTCGGACTATCACAAACTAGTGAAATCTCTAAAGAGTGAGGAAATATACGACCTCTTCCCGGAAGTTATTCCTTTGGAAAAAGCATCCGGACTGTCATCGAGCGGATCTGCAGAATTTGAAGAAGACAAGGATGTTTTTGATGGTCACGATGAGGAGCAAATCAAACTCATGGCAGAGAATTGTATCGTGTTAGACTACAATGACGTGCCGATTGGTTCAGGTACCAAGAAGCTGTGCCATCTGATGGAGAATATTGACAAGGGTCTTTTGCATCGTGCTTTCAGTGTCTTCCTGTTCGATTCTGATGATAAACTCTTATTACAGCAGAGAGCAACAGAAAAGATTACTTTTGCAGATATGTGGACCAACACTTGTTGCTCTCACCCTCTTTGTGTCGATACTGAGATGGGTGCAGACAAAGGTGACATTAAGGACATCAAGAATGCCGTTTATGGCACCAAAGTGGCAGCTCAAAGAAAGTTGTTTCATGAGCTTGGTATTCTCGCAGAGGATGTACCATTAAAAGACTTCAAATTTTTGACCAGAATCCATTACATGTCCCCTAGTAATGGTGCTTGGGGCGAGCATGAGATTGATTACATTTTAATTATCAGAGCCAATGCAAGAGTGAACCCTAACGTTAATGAAGTCAGAGACTACAAGTACGTTTCTAAGGATGAACTTAAGAGTATGTTTGAAGATCCGAAACTCGTTTTTACCCCATGGTTCAAGTTGATATGTGAATCTTACTTGTTCAAGTGGTGGGAAGACCTAGAAAGCTTGGAGGAGAACATTGGCAGTCCAATCGATAGGATGTTGTGAGCTCTCAAAGGGATACTAGTCTTTCATGTACACATGTCACTTGCTATTGTACCATTCTCAACCCAGTTTATAAAGAAAAGAATTGTAATTAATCATGTAATAGATACTTCAATAATTATTATTCGCCCGAGAGTTGAAAAGTTTTGATGGGCAGCTGGAGCTCGACTTCTTAATGTACATGGGGAGATACTCTGGTTATCATTGATAGATTATAGGTTATACCGCCAACTGGTTTGTGTTGTTTATTCCGTCGGGATTGTTGCTCTAATATTATTATGGTGAGCTGTCCTCCCGATAAGGAAAATTGAAGCGAAAAGCAGCTGTTATCAGGTGCATCCTAATCGAGCCTTATGCGCAAGCTAGCTGCGACTTTGCCGCCGATAAGCAAATGTGTGTTTCCAGATTCCCTTAGAGTGAACTATGGGGGCTAAATTGATTGCTAATAGGATATAATACTTTTCAGCTACATGTCTTCTTTAGTTGTATAGGAATACATTTGGTAGTATGGCAAGCAGGTTCCCGCACCAATTGAACCCCAATTAGAGTCATGATGATGATTGCGGAGAGCTTCAACATGCAACACACAGTCGCTTCGCTGCTATTGTTGTCACTTATTATCTGCACTCTCAAGTACTTTCAAGGTAGAAATACTTTGAAGAATGGAGAGAAGCAACAAAATGGCCTCGAACCCCCAGTGATAGAAGCTGTTAGCGACAATTTCAAATGGGAATCTGAGAAACCATTTCCGTATAGACCTTTTAAAAAAGGATTGTACAAGATGAACTTGGCAATTCGTAAACTTGATCCAAATGATATTATTTGCATTGAGGACACATACCTTGAGAGAACTGAGTTGAGAGAGACACTTTTTGAGACAGAAAAGCTTTATGGTTGCCACGATTCTGCCATCGATGCACTAAGGGAAGCCTATGCGTTTGTGTTCGACCACCTGATAAAAAGATACCCCATGTATTTTGAGTACTCAAGAGATAAGAGTATGATCACAAATAAAATACGGAATGTTGAAGTTCCAACAAACACCAGTTTCATGAAACCCGAAGAACTACTGAAGATTATTGCCACCAATATTGAGGAAGATGTTCTTATACTAATAAAAAATCCCGACACAGACCAGCCTGACGAATACATTCTCAGGGCAGGTATTTCACTTTTCCCAGCAGGATTCAATCCACTAGAGAAATTGAACCAACCGCTCACCAAGATTCACGGTCCTGTTCCAAACTATAAAGAAAAGCTGCAAACTTCCATGAATAAATTCTTTGCGAGACTCAAGCCATATGAATTTATTGTTAGAAACAATTGGTCAATCCAGACTCACACAAACATTTGTGCTCCCACTGGCTCACATGCTACACCAGATGAGGCCAAGGTTATCCACCCCTTATATCCAGAAGATTTAGATTTCAACAAATGCTTTTTCAGAGTTGAGAAACAATGTTTTACAAGACTTCCAATATCAGGTGCTGATATAATGTTCATTCGCACCTACACGACACCTTTGATGGAGCTCAGAAAGAGTCTATCGGATGAAGAGAAGGAAACATTGTGTAGTGCGATCGATGGTATCACTGACGGTTTTTCCATTTACAAGAAGAGGATTCAATGGGGAGAAGCTGCTAAATCCTTCATCAAGGGCGAAAGTAACGGCTCCAATCCAAGAATTGAGAGATACAAGTTCATCCACTGATTTCTGCAGCATATTATTAGCTCTAAATTACATTGTAAGACCCTCAACCGTAGCTGACCTTGGTGTCTCGCAGACTGACAGACTCCACTCCATAGCGTGTGCCAGTTTTTGATAACCCGCGTGCGCGAGCCATTGACCACCTGCCAAATTGCTAAGCCGATCGATTCGTCGCCTATGTCCATGTGCACATCGTGTCATTACTTTTTATACTTGGACTGTGATAGACACACAGCTAGTCTAGGCCATTGAGACACCAGCTCCATTGGTAGGAAGACACTTGTAAGCCAGCAAACCGATGTTTTCCACTATTACACAGCTCGGAAAGAACTTTGCCGATGAAATTAACCGAATCAATGATGAAGTGAACAATTCCAGTAGTGGCCAACAAGCGCAATTGACCGACCCAACAGTGGCAAAGAAGATAATTGATACGGAAACACCAGAAGTTACTGACATTGCGAAGCCGGAGGATCTACAAGAAGGCAAGGATAGTGCTAGCGACACGTCGAAAGTTCGGGAAACTACACCAACGCCTTCTTCAGAAACGGAGAAAAAGGCTCAGGTCTCTCCTGGAAGAAGTAACGATGAGGGAGACTCTCGATCCGACCAATATGATATTTCTGATCTTCTTCCCGGAACAAAAATAAGGCTGTCAGAACTAGCCCCTGAGGTTCGCTCGAGATTGATCAAATATGTGAAATATGAAAAGAAGTATCCCTCTCTTTATAACGCTTATAAAATAGAGAAGAAAAAGTCAGCATTGATCAAGGCTTTTGAAACAATGTTAAAGGAAAATACACCATGTTCCAGCATAGGTGAGCTCAATGCAGTGAGAGATTATTTGAACAGCCTCAATAGCAAAAGCGAGTTATTGAATGCTGAGCTCTCCAAGTTAACGAAAGAGAAAAGTATGTCTGATGAGGAAATTAAAACCCTGAAACAAAAGATCAAAGCTTTACAGAAGGCAGCTACTTCCAGGAGTGCTGAAGACCAATCCGAAATCCGTAAGCTGGAAGACGAACTCAAGAAGTTGTCAGATGTATCCACCAAAAATACAGAGCTACACGCCCAGCTCGAGACACTGAGAGCCAAAAATGTTTCTCTGAACGAAGAGATTGCATCTCTTAAAGAGTCATCACAACAAAACGAGAAAACGATGGAAGTGAATGATGAAAACGACAAGTTGAAGGCACAACTCGCCTCTTTAGCAGCGGATAAGGAACAACTTTCTAAGAAATGTGAGCAGATGGAGCTGGAGTCAAGCAATAATAAGCAGTGTATGCAGGAGAAGCTCGCTGAAAAGGATATTCATTTGCTGAAATTAGAGAAATCCGTTGAATCATCTGAAAAACTTAATACAGCGTTCAAAGAAAAGCTAGAGAAGCTAACGGAGGAGCTGAAAGAAGTGAAAGCGACACACATTAGGGAATTTGCCTCATCGCAAAGTAACAGTAGTAGTAAACCTAGCTCCAAATCTGCAAAGAAAAAGAGAAACAAGGGTAAGGGTGGTCAGTTGCCCATGGATGAAGTGCCCGAAAATTCAAAGTCCACAGAAATTCTTCCAACTGAGGAGTCTTCAACCGAAACGACTCTCTCCGGCAATTCATCTAATCCAAATGCTGAGATCCAGCTGATTGAGCTAAACCACAGATTTTCTGAACTTGAAGATAGACTCGAAGAGAAAACATCGATGGCCAGTAATCTTGAAAGAGTAGTATCAGAAAAGACAAATGAAATAGAGGAACTAAAAGATATGCTTCGCGATGTTGGCGATTCTCTGGTGGAATCCCAAAAGGAAAACAAAAATACAACTGATCTTGCCAAGGAATTAAAAAGTACCAAAGAACAACTTGAATTTAAACTTGCAGAACTTGAGATGCTCAGACTCCAGAACTCTAAAGCGATTGCCGATTATGAGAAAACAAAATTATCATTATCTAAGAAAGCAGACGATCAAAGTAGAAACTTTCAGGAAGCAAAATTGAAGTGCGATAGATTTGAACTTGAGTTGAAGACACTTACGGAAAAGATCGAGGACATTCAGAAGAAGAATATTGACTTGGAGAATCTGTTGGCGAAGTACAAAAAGGCCGAACAGAAATATCAAGACCAAATTAAGTCTCTGTCTGAGGAAAAAAATAAAGTTGCCGTGGAGATTTCTTCTCTGAAAAAAGACATGAGCTCAAATTCCTTAGCCACTGCAGAGCTCGAGAAACTTAAGGTTGAAATTTCAAGAAAAGAGAGATTTCTGAGTGAGGCTGAGAATAGAGTCAAATTCTTACAAGAGGAGAAGGGGAAACTCAATGATTCCTTGATCGAACTAAAGGTTCAGACCAAAGAATACCAGTCGAAAAGTACCGCTGATGAAGAAGTGAAGGCAAAACTTACAAGATTCAACGAAAGCTTGAAGGCTGAAGTCAGTGAGAGCTCCTTAAGATTGAACAAACTCTCACTTGAAAATACAAGGCTCAATAAAGAGCTTGAAGAATTGCGAGATCAATACAATGAAGTAAAGCACATAAAATTGTCATCGAGTGATCAAGTTGAGATTCTGAAAAAGAGAATCGAGGAGCTTCTGATGAGGAACAAGGAATACGAAAGTAAAAATCACATCATTCAGGAAGAATTGTCACAATCACGAAACATGCTCCAGGAGAGAGTTTATGAGATGACAACAATGCGAAAGCTTCTCAATGAAAATGAAGAATCTCAAAAACAAGATAGAAAAGAATTCAAATCAAAGCTTGACCACCTGATGGAGGAAAAGGAGAGATCAGATAAGGAGTATATGCTTGCAATTAAAACCAAACAACGGGATATTGATGAGCTTAAGAGGAAATGCAATGATTTAGATGTCATAAATGAGCAGCTCGAAAATGCAAACAATGCCATGAAACAACAGATAAGTGAACTTACTACAAAGGTTGATGAAGCGGCCAAAATATCGCGTTCATCCTCCATTAGTGGCATGGCGAAACGTAAATCCTCGTTATTTGACGACGAAAGCTCTACTGACATGAATGAATATAGCACTAAGATTATCGAATCACTAAGAGACTCTTTAAATAAGAATGAAAGCAGGCTACGTGAATATGAGGAGATAAATACCAAACTAAGGGCAGCTAATCAAGATACTTCAGAGAAGATGATTCGTCTGAATAAAAAGTACAAGCTCTTATCTCAGCAATACAAAAAGAGGTTTTCACAATCCAGTGCACCATCTAGCCGGAACGGTAGCTTTGTTCTAAGCTCAAGTAGACACAACAGCGTATCATCGCCAAACGAGAATATTGAGCAGTTGTTGCAGCCTGAAATCAATGGCGATTTCACATCGATGGAGGTTCCGGATAAAACAATGTCCGCAACCGAAGAAGATATCAAGGAGAAATCTATTTACATTAGAAACGTATTGTTAGGATTCTTGGAGCATAAGGAACAGAGGCAAATGCTGTTACCTGTCATCAAAATGTTGTTGTACATGACTGATGATGATGCTAAAAAAATGAGTGAGTTGTTAACAAATAAATAGAATAAGCTAATGCGAACCTTTTATAGTTGCTGGTTTGACGCATTTCATATGTACAGAATTTTAGCCGTCAAATGGCGTTTTATTTGATCTCAGTCTTATCATCCATATAAGGCCGTAAAACATGCGGAATAGTAATAGTTTCGGTCTCGGGATTATAGAAGTTTTCAATAATGGCCAAAACAACTCTAGGGACAGCGCAAGCTGTACCATTCAAAGTATGCACAAACTTGAGCTTCTTATCGGTAGCATCTCTCACCTTCGTTATTAGTCTTCTTGACTGAAAATCAAGACAATTGGAAGTGGACGAAACTTCACCCCAAGTACCTCTACCAGGCATCAAAACCTCGATATCGATCTTCTTGTATGCAGGGGCTCCTAAATCATCGGATGGCATGACAAGGACACGCGCGGTCAACCCTAACTGTTCAATGAAACTCTTCTGGAATGACACAATATCCTCAAATGTCTGCATACTCTTATTCTCGTCTGGAATATTCCATGAGAAAAGCTCAACCTTCGTGAATTCATGCACTCGATATAGACCTCTGGTTTCTCTACCAGCTGCACCCGCCTCCGCTCTATAGCTACGAGACAACCCCACAAGGTTTAAAGGTAGATCATGAGGCTTGAACTCATGATTCGCATATAGAGCAGCCAAAGGAATCTCTGCAGTACCTGTTAGACAGAGGTCGTCGTTTTGAAGCTCGTAAACTTGAGTTTCATTGTTGGTATCTCGAGGCATGAAACCACAAGCCTTCGTGACCTCAGTTTTCACAATTGAGGGTGGAAGAACCATCTTAAACCCTGCTTGTCTTGCCCTTTTCAAAGCATACTGGATCAAAGCCTGTTCAAGCAAAGCGCCATCACCTACCAGATAGTACCATCCTCTTCCTGAAATCTTAGCAGCCTGTGAGAAATTCACAAGGTTGAGCCTTTCCATTATATCTTTATGATCAAACCTTGGATCAGGTTTCACAATGTAATCATCTGTGTTAGCCGCTTTGATATCAGCTGTTGGGTTCAAGTATTCAACAAGATCTTGCGTTTCCTTGACTGAGCTGTGAATACGATTAGGCAAGTTAGAGACTTGAGCAAGTAAATCATCTTCCAATTTTATCAAGAGTTGTTCTTTTTCATTAAGTATTGATTTATAAGTGGACAACTTATCAAGAATGGATGCTTGTTCTGAAGAGTTGTCAATTCCGTTCTTTTTCTGGGCAACTTTCATGTCCTTCAATACTTTCTGAAACTTCTTGGCCTCGTGCTTTAGATCAAGCACAGATTGTGAGACTTTTTGTAAAGTTTCATACTCAGTCCTGAAAGTCTCACTTAGGGAAAACGGATGATTTCTCCTTTCGCAAATACGCTTGAACTCATCAAATTTCTGATATGCCTGTCTTAAATCCAATTGTGCTTTTTTCAAAGTATTCGTTGTTCTGAGTCCAGCAGCAGCCTCAGGTGCCACATTCACAGTACTGTAACGACGCAGCTCTGCTTTAACAAACATATCCAACCTGAACTGTTGTGCTATTAATTCTCAGCTATTGGCTAAATCCCGGTACAATAATCGCATTGTTCCACCACCCACCAAACCTCCGTGGTGATTCGTGATGCTTAAAATCATGTCACTTGAAATTCTGGCTTCCGCACCAGCTGGAGCCCTCCTCAATCCTCAACACAACTACTAAGCAAACTCATTGTCTTTCTGCACAAGGGCAGAACGGCAACTACCAAGACCAGAAGTGCACACATAGCACTCACAGACCCGCAAACAATGTCTCTGGAAGGTGCGATTGGCGAAGAAAGAGAACTTTTAGCTCAGCTCAGAGGGAGACAGCGTCAAGGCGCAGATGCATCTACACGCAGTCGCAGTGCCTCAGGCAACCCTAAAGGAAGTGGCCGTAGCAGCAGGTCCGTCAGTGCTGCCCCTTCTGTTAATGAAGAACAGTCTTATCCTGAATCGATCACTTTTCAAGATCCTTCGGTCAGACTATCTACAAAACCCGTCTCAGCGGATGATATCAACGTCAGCAGTGAGGAGCGATTAAGTGACGATGATTACGAACTTGAATTCCACGACGAGGGTAGAGTTTTACCCAATTATTCCTCCAATGCCGTATCACAAGGCGCATCCGGCTCTCACCAGACCCTTGACGAAGTTGATGAGCTTGCTATCCTTACTGAAAGAAACATGATGAAGAGAGCCGAGAATGCGAAGATAGCAGATTCACTGCTTGCTTCTGAAAGAGCAATTAGTAACGCCACAGCTATTGGTCGAACTGTTCCTAATGAAGTGATACAGAAGTTAGAAAAGCAAGCAAAAGCAGCCAATACAGAGATTCACGTTGATCCAGAAGAATTCTATCAAGAGAAAAGTGCACGTAAGAATAAACTTGAGGAATATGCCGTCTATAAGAAGAAACTGATTTCCTCAGGGACCACCTCTAACTTCGAATTTGTTGCACCGTATACCCGTGATCAAGAAGAGAAAATAGATATTGAGCTAGCAAATGTATTGAACTCCAAGACGAAAATTTCAGAGATTGACTCAGACTTGACAAACCAAAGAGCAATACGTACCATAACTAGAGGCAATTTTTTTGAGAATTTAATCTCTAAAAACATCAAACATCCGAAGAGTTTTATGCTTTGTATGGATTTTTCGGCAGAAAGTAGCTATGCATTAGAGTGGTGTGTTGGTACTGTGCTGGTTGATTCCTCCGTTCTATACATTTTGAACGTCATTGAAGACGACGAGTATTCTTCAATGAATTTGAACGGTATCAATCCCTCTAGTGCAGGCTCGAATCCAACTTCGAATCTACATTCTTCAAGTAGTAACTGTGAGCGAACCCGTGTCAAAAATGTCAATGAAATTACGAAACAGGTGGTTGATTTGCTAAAACGGACGAAGTTACAGGTACATGTTGTTATAGAATCGTGTCACCATCCTATTCCGAGACATTTTATTGTTGGTGTCATCAGACATTTGTCTCCTACCCTAGTTGTGGTAGGATCTAAGGGCTCATCAGCAATTAAGGGTGTTTTGATGGGTTCTCTATCAAATCACTTAGTGCGAAAATCCACTGTTCCTGTGATGGTGGTGAGGAATAGATTGAAGAAGGTTACAAGAAAGACCAAATTTAACAACAACTTAACGTCTATGAGAGGTTTGGCCGATGCAAGGATTGATTAGTTAATCTCTCACCTTCTGCCTTTGAAGATACTTCCTGCCTCGTTCTCTATAGCTTTACAGTTTTTTTGTTGGTATCTATAAATTAATTACCCCATACACATATTCGCATAAGCAAACAAAGTTCGTTAATCACGCAATGTACCAAAAGACTTCCCTGTCCTCTTCATCACGCCTGAGATATTCTTTATCCACCAAGTCCTCAACCCTCCTCTTGACCAGGGAAGGTTGTGGATTAAACCTTCTACCAACATCCGCAATCAAGCGAACAACCTCTGCAACCAATACTTGGTACTTTGCAGATTTCCGTGCCTTCATGACACGAACGATAGCTGCATCAATCTCATATTCACGTGATTTTTGTATCGTTGCAAGAGTAGACACCCTTTGCTCTTCGGATTCAATTCTTGACGTTGAGGTTGTAGCATCGAAGTCTTCACTGTCAAGTTTTGTTCTCGGATTTTGACTTTCGTTTCCACCAACAGAACCTGATGCTAGCACAGCAGCGGAAGAAGATACAGAGACAGCTAAAATCTTGAATTTGGTTTGAGGGTGCTTGAATTCAAGGTTTAGACTAAATTTATCATCGGCTCCAATGTCCCTTGACATAGGAACCTTCTTCAATATTCTGGTCTTTGGCGCAACCGCTATACTTTGTAAATGCCTCATCAAATCAGGAGTTGGGATTTTCGTTTGTTCTTGTATTTCTGTGAAGGTTAATGCAGTTTCACCATCCTCGGTCTCTTCATCATTGAAACACGTAAGCACAATGAATGCAGCTAATGTGGGCATATTGATGAGATAGCTTTTTCCAGGGAAGTTCATCTTCAAATCTATCGTGCACATGTTTGGCGCCCAAGTCAAATTTCTTCCATTATACCTTGAGGTGTAATATTTCTCAAACGAAGCTTTGGCAATGTCGAGTGCCGGAACATACGTCACATCTTTCATTGCTTTATTAGCGGACATGGGCCAAAAATTGCTGGTCAGAATGGTGAAGTCGATGTCAAGCTTCCTCCCATCGTTCATTCTTGCCAAGTCTGAGTTCAAGGTTGTATGTTGAGACTCAGCGCGGAAGCTTTCTGTTATATCCTGAGAAATTCTTATGTCTTTGAACATACCTTCAAATTTAGAAGTGAAAGTTGCGCCCGCCTCTGTCTTCAATTTGTTGATCATCATTAATTCGAGCTCGATCGATATAGACTTGTTATTTAATAGCCTTTTACCGAGATGATTTTTATAGTACCTTTCAAAAATATCCTTGTCCTTGATATATCTAAAGATTAGAATTGACTCAATCATGGTATTCTCAGCATCCTCATGTGTTTTGTTTTTAAGTGATTTTTTGATGCAATCGTCAATATACAACGATAGGTATTCTTGGATCCTATTGTTCTCATTGAGGAAGGTAGTACATGCCGACTCAACTTCTCTGGACATTTCGATATCATTGTTAAATGCTTCTGCAATTATTTTATCATATTTCTTCTTGCATTCTATAAAATTCTTGGTATAATTGATGGCGAACTGGGTATTGTTCTCTTTTGCTGATAACTTTTTAGCTTTCTTTCCATCACTTCCTTTAGGAATGATCACCTGTGACTTCTCCTTTAATTCTTCCCCATTCTCAATGACAATGCTTCTCAAACACGTTTTGAGTATGGTTTTATTGGAATCAATTCCCTCAGTGAGATTGTACACCTTTTCGAGAATATCATAATTGTCATCGTCAATCCACCTCTTCAAACCATCACTCTGCAAGTTTAGAATGTCTGTGATATTTGACACTATGGTTACCTTGTATAGTAGATCTTTGAGTTTCAATGCAGTCGAGTCAGGAAGATATAAACTGTACCTGGACTCCTCATCTTTGATCAAGTCGACAACCCTATTAATGTAAATGGTACCACTTTGATACTCGAGCAAGTCATCGACCTGTTTGAGATAGTACGCATGCGATGCAAGGATTAGCTGTGCTTCAAAATACTTGCTGAAATAGGTTTCGCCATCCGAATTCACAAGTGACTCAAAAATGGCTATAGTTGACTTTATAATCGATTTATTTATCATTTCTCCGTTTCTGTTCAAGTTGAAATAAGCAAGGAATATCTCAATCAATTTCATCCCTATCGTAGTATCAAACTGTTCTACCCTATGCATCATTAAAAATCTCTGGAATACTTCAAGTCCTATATCCTCAGTGAGAGGTAGTCGGCGTTCAGCAGTGAAATTCCTATCCATGTACATCAACACCTGGCTTATCAATGAAAGACAGAACTGATGATCATCCCAAAGCTTAATAAACAATTGCAAGATAGCTTCAAGATCATATTTGTCCAATGTTTTGGAATCTGTTTTATCATTGGCAGAATACTGTGATACGTCGTATTTGTTCAATATCATTTCCTCCATTTGAACTCGCACATGCTTTTGCAAGTGATCAATGATCTCATCTCTAACATGCGTGTACAAAAACTCCCCATACTTTTCTAGAACTAAATTGTAAGCGAGTCCATATAGTTGTGAGAATGACCATTTAGATGCATTTTTGTTCTGTATATCATGTATAGCCACTTGTAGAATCTTCCACGACTCGTTGGGATCCACATTCGAGTTTGCTCCTGATTTACGGGGTGGGCGGATTTTCGACTTTGATTTCTGTAGTTTTTGGCCAGTCAATGGAAGCATTGCAGTTTATTATATTTAGCGCTTGGCCTTTAGTTTTGTAGTTTTGCTAGAGTGCTGTGGTGTGTGAAGGGATGTGGTTGTTTATCACCTAAGGTGATCATGCAAGGCAGTCGATGTTCCTTGTTCCATGTTTCGAAGTCCAAGTTTAACGTGGCGCTTGAATTTTGAATTTTGAATTTTGCGTTTGCAATTTCCAGTTTCAAAACGCAAAGCTCAACAGACTACACTACACACTCAATACAAGGCTGGGACGCTGGTCAGCATCTCAAGTCTCCCCAGAACACAAGAGCCGTAAGATACACACCGACAAGCAACCACACAATGTCTGATATCTTGGATGTGCTGAACATCAAATCTTTCCCTCAAAAAAGAGGTAAAAGTGCGGAGAAGGATTCGAAAACAACGCAACAGAGTCAACAATCACTTGCGGAGCAGAGACAAATTTACGCACCTGAAGAGTATGCATCCGAACATAAGAAGAGGAAGCTATCTGCTATGAATAGAGAGCTATATAGCTTGATTGGCTCCAATGTACCACCGATTGCTATCGACACAGGTTCTGCCACTACAGGAGGAGTGAAGAGGTTTAAGGACAAGTTGAAGAATGCTCACTCTAAGAAGGATGAACCATGGAGGAAGTTGGCATTTACCAATCCTGCAAGAAATGATGGATTGATACTACATCATTGGTCAAAGGCTAAACCAGTGAAGAAATCAGATTTAATTCCCGAAACCCAGAGAGATCAAGATCAGGAACAGGAACAGGAACAAGAGGTAGAAGCGACGATTTCGAATTCTGATGTGGTAATGTCCAACACTGAAGAAAAGGAACATGTTAAAGAATCTGGTAAAATCGATGAGGAGAAGACAGGAATAGAAGAGAAGAAGTCCAAGGAAAGTATATCCGAGGAGGAATTGTACGATTCGAGTGAGTATAGGTTTGCCAAGTATAATACATCACTCAATATCCCATCATTTACAGAAGAGGAGTATAGCGATGCAATGAAGGTGATAGATCAGAAAAGGAAAGCCGAAGAAGAAGCCAAAGCTGCACAGCTGAATAGTATTAGAGCTGCCAATACCGTCAAGGAAGAAGCGGAAAAGAAGGCAAAGAAAGAAATAGAAATTAAAAAAGAGAAGAATGATGATCAGACCAAACAAGAGGAAGGAAGTGAAGGGACCAATGACAAGGAAGAGGAGAAACCGCAAACCACTGATGCAACGCCAAATGAAGTGCATAACCAAGACCACACAGCCACAGCCACAGAAGACGATAAGAATGCAGTGCCTAAAGAGGTAGAAGAAGATCAAACAAAAGAGAGCAGTGACAAGACTGCAGATGATGGTACCAAAAAGGACGATGCAAAGAACACCAAGGATAGGCCATGGTCATATGAAGAGACACAGTTTTTATTTGCTTTGTGTAATTCATTTGATATGAGATGGTCTGTCATTTACGATCGTTACCAGGATAAGTATAACGACAGAAGTTTAGAAGACCTGAAGTCCCAGATGTATAGCATCTCTGCCTTTGTTCTCGAAAAAAGAGCAAATCCGAACGATGCGGCACTCATTAAAGCGCTCAAATCTTTCAATAAGGACAAGGAGCAATTGAGAAAGCATTACTTAAGCAGATTAATTCATCGTGCACCTACCGAGATTGCAGAGGAAGAGTCATTGGTAATAGAAGCACGTAAGTTTGAACTCGCAGCGAAGAAGATGCTCTCTGAGCGTGCACAATTGCTCCAACTCTTGGATTCACCACAATCATCAGCATCAGTACAACAGTATTTGACTTCACAAGGGCTCACTCAACTTTACAATTCACTCATGTCTTCAGACAAGAATAAGAAGCGCAAAGTGGAGATACCCGTTGCTCCATTACTTGGACCAAATGCCATTCCTCACACACAACACATTCAAATGTCGCAACATCAAGCGAGTGGGAATGCACAAGTCAGTGGAAGTGGAAGTACGAGCAATACTCAAAAGAGTGACAGACGACGTCCTGATAGTGGGAGGGCGAGCGCATCTGCCAGTGCAAGTGTGGGCGCCAGCAGTGTCCCAAAGACTGTATCTAAACTCACTGAAGTGCAAATGTTGTTACAGAAGAAACTTACCCCTGAAGAACTTGAAGTGTATGGTATTGAGATTCACACTGAACGTATACAACCTGGTGTTCATGTGAGATCGCAAAAGATTGCATCTTTCAAGCCGAGTGTGCAAGCAAAGGTTCACGAGATTTTAGGTCAACATGGATTCTCCATTAAACCAACTGTACCTACTGGACCAGTTTGTAAGAAATTTGATGAATTATTATACAAGATAGCAAACCTTGTGGATTTGAAGAAGCAAACGGATAAGCTAACTGCTGAAATTGAGTTGATCAAAAGACAGAGGGGGATTATATAACGGATGTATAAGGAAGATATTAGGATAGCTATCGATTCATTAATTCTTAGCTGAGTGGATATAATATACATGTAGTAAAGAGATTGTTGCGGCATCGAATTGGATCTTGCTCCGATTTCGAGTCCCTCACCTCTCAAGGTTGATTGCATCTCCAAACTTTGCGTATAAGGAAGATTTCAACCCTGAGAGTTTTCCCGACAAGGATTCAATTTGAGAGTTTGTATCCTCTATCTGAGAGTCTAACTTTTCACCTTGTGCTTCAAGTTTTGCCATCACTTGAGATTGTTTCATTTTCACGAAACAGCCATCTCCGATGATCATGCCATTGCCATTATCTGCATTGGATACATCACTCAAGCCGCCAATTAAATAGTCCACCAATTCATCTTCATCCACGAGCTCTAATTCCAAGGAAACGTCATCAATTTGTTCTTTATCTTGCTGTAAGATTTTGAGCTTGTCATTGAGACGATCAAAGTGTGTCATCAATGTACTGAATTCATTAATTTGTTGTTGGTCTTGCCATGTAACCTGTGTTGAGTTCTGCTGTCCCTCTGGTAGAAGCTCCATTATATCGATTCGGAGTATGCTTGGTAGTGGAAAGCCTGAAAGTGAGGGATAAAGGTTGAAAATGTACTAATTTGACAGAGCAGGTGTACACAGATCGCACAGTGAAGAATCATGTCAACGCGAGATCCGCCGATTTTCCACCCCAGAAATACCACCACATGGCGAGTCGAACACAGGAACGCAAACCGCCCATATTTGCCTTCCATTTTCCATTTTCCATTTTCTATTTCTTTTTCTATTTCAATTTTTATTTTATTCCCAATTCCCCGAGGTTTTCCGCAAAAGGCAGGTAACGCGATAAGAAAGGTCCCCCACGGCCTACAATCTCCATATACGGTCAGCAGTAGGTCGCGTCTCCAATTACAAGCTGGCGAAACCGAGAGCCTGTCTGTGCACGCGTATATAAGCTAGCTGTCATTAGCTACGATCTGCATGCAAGTGGACACATCACATACGGCAGAAGCCGAAGAGCTGCGTCGCCTTTAACTCAGAAGCTTGTAGAACTACTCGCGTGCACCGCCAACGGACGGTATCAGTGCGAAGTCCGATCTTCACTCTCCAGACTTCAAACTTTAAACTTGTTCCCGGATATAGACTAATTTGTTGTGCCAAGCTACAAGCTCTATATGTACGCGTAGAGCGTTGAGAGAGCGGATGAGTGGAATGGCATTCCCTCAGCACGCCCCGCCTGTTAGTACGTTGTTGCATGTTGTCGATGTGTTGGATCTGCCATCGCCAGCTGGTGCCACCCAATGTGCAATCTGCTCGCTTATAATCGACGTTAGCTGTAGGTTGATTAAACTGGAAACGGAAACCCTCGACGCGCGGGCGATAAGACTTATCGGCCAATCAGCGCACGCAGATTTTGGATTGCGGCTAACTAGTCATTCACCAGCTGCAGCTGCAACTGACTATGGGGAGACCTGAGACCTGGGGCCACGCACCAACATACCATGTGTGCTATGTGCCACACATGTAACAGCCTACGCAGTATGTGCCCACACACAGTATATGTAGTTCTACCATTGCTGTACAATTCCGTGTGCGACGCACCGTCCAATCCCGGCCCGCGTAGCTGCTATGTGCAGTGTTAAAACTGCAGTACTCGCTGACTCTTGCCCCGTCCATGGCTAGCTTGTGTGACCGGCGGCCCAAATTTTTTCCACTAGCGCCTTTAGCGCTTAGCTCGGCCCTGGGCATTCCAATATTGTGCAATCGTAATCTCAGTTTCGCTATAAAAGCCACCAATCTCCCGCAAACTAAAGCAGCCCCGTTGTATCTTTCTACACTTCTTTATCTGCACTCGTGTCGCCTGCGATTGATTTACCTGTAGTTTTCTTTGCTTTTCTTCTGTGATCAGATCACTGCTAGTTAGTTGTCATCCCACAAAAACACAACACAACACTCCAACAGAAATGTCCTTCTTAGTTGAAAAAACCCAAACTTTGCAAAAATACCTCGACCTTCCACAAGGTGGTAAGATTATTGCCGAATACGTCTGGATTGACTCCTTTGGTGACTTGAGATCTAAGGGTAGAACCCTCGACAAGAAGATCACCGACGTTTCTCAACTTCCAGAATGGAACTTTGACGGTTCCTCCACCGGTCAAGCTCCAGGTGACAACTCTGATGTCTACCTTAAGCCTGTCGCATTCTATCCAGATCCATTCAGAAGAGGTGACAACATCATTGTTCTTACCGATTGTTGGAACAATGACGGTACTCCAAACAAGTTCAACCACAGATACGAATGTAACAAGTTGATGAAGGCACACTCCAAGGAAGAAATCTGGTTCGGTTTAGAACAAGAATACACTCTGTTGGACCCAGTTGATAACTACATCTACGGCTGGCCAAAGGGTGGTTTCCCAGCTCCACAAGGTCCTTACTATTGTGGTGTCGGTGCTGCTAAGGTTTACGCTAGAGATGTCATTGAAGCACATTACAGAGCTTGTCTTTATGCAGGTGTTAACATCTCTGGTATTAACGCTGAAGTTATGCCTTCCCAATGGGAATTCCAAGTTGGTCCTTGTAATGGTATCAAGATGGGTGATGAATTATGGATGGCTAGATACTTGCTGGAAAGAGTTTCTGAAGAATTCGGTGTTAAGGTCACTTTCCATCCAAAGCCATTGAAGGGTGATTGGAATGGTGCTGGTTGCCACACCAATGTCTCTACTGCATCCATGAGACAACCAGGTGGTATGAAGGTCATCAATGAAGCTATCGAGAAGCTTGCAAAGAGACACAAGGAACACATTGAATTATACGGTAAGGATAACGAACAGAGACTAACTGGTCGTCATGAAACCGCTTCCATGGAAACTTTCTCCTCCGGTGTTGCTAACAGAGGTGCTTCCATCAGAATCCCAAGATCTGTTCAAGCTGAAGGTTACGGTTACTTCGAAGACAGAAGACCAGCTTCCAACATTGACCCATACTTAGTTACTGGTATTATGGCTGAAACTGTCTGTGGTGCAGTTCCTGATGCTGACATGTACAAGGAATTCAAGAGAGAATCTTCTTAAATGTGCGGTTATGTATCATTTCAAACTTCTCACTCCCCCACTCAACTTTACTTCTTAAAAACTGTTTTATCATGGTAATTGGTCCCTATACAAGCTAGAAGAAACACTACACTCACACTTTACTTTTATAGTTTAAATTACAATCTATTGGGTTTGCAGTAATGCTCGGCTGCATCCTTATCATCGTTTATATCATACACTGGCTGTAAAAAATTAAACACTCCCTTTCGAAACACTGCGCTCGTGCCTACACCCTACGCCTTCACCTCCGTCTCCTCCAGGTATACATGGGGTATAAAATGTGTCAAATCGACCCAGCCCGCGGTTCTGATCGCTCATATCGCCGTCGTTGATCGTCCTCAACGCGGCTTTAAATTCCTGACGCCTCGAGAGAATCAAATTCTAAATCCCTCAACTTTCAACGTCTGGAGAAGTCAAAAAAAAGGAGCTTGGACCAGCGTTACAGTCTCAAACCCCGTTTGAGTGCAGCAGCTTCGCTTTAACGTTGACTGTAAAATGGATACCCCAACTATACAACGGCCGACGGTAGCTTGCCAATGGTACTACTCATATGAAGAGAGCCCATCTTTTGGGATTGCCGTTCACCGCTAGCCGTTTGCCGTGTGCAAATGGGAAGATTCTTTGATTGGAGGCTCAGCTCACAGTCTTCGCTCCATTTTCAGTAAGCGGCGTTCAGTTCTTAGATCTTTTTTTCTTTGCCAACATTAAACAGCATTCGCATATTGGTCACCTATTGGTGGATGTAACAGCAAGTAGCTAGTAATGTAGGATGCAATTTGATTATTCTCAGGAGAAATTCTCCCCTCGGTATCGGTTCACGTTGCACAACTGAAATTCGTCTCGACTTTCAAAGTTCAAAGTTCAAAGCTGAAAGCGCGATTCAATGAATTCACCTAATCAATTCACCCTGGCATCTTGCATCTAGTCTCTAGCTTAGAGAACATTATCAAACGTAGGAATAGTTAATTGACTTTGTCCAGTTTAGTCCCCGCTCTCTACAGTAACACATCATGGGCAGCAAGACGCTAGCGGGATATTTGACCGTTCTTTCTATCACCCACGAGTATTTGGACACTTCACCCGCAGAGATTCCCCTATTACATCACGCCGTCACAAGCTTCACACAATCTCCAAATGTGCTGAAAAAGTATCCATTGGAGAAAGAAATCATTGCAGAGAGCGAACTATATGAACTGTTGTCAACTGCAAAGAGAGGTAACATTGCCAATGATGCAAAGATTAGATTATACGTCATGCAGTTACGACTTGAACTGATAATGTCTGAGTTCACACTTGCGTCGGGTACCATTTCTAGATTGAAAGACTTATTTGCAGCACTTGGAATACAGGAAGAGATTGGACCTCTAGTACAGGTTATATTACTGAGATCCGAATTACTTGAAGTTGAGGCTTATCTGAACCCTGATACCGTTGTACTGGAAGAACAAAGCAATGCTAAATCCAATTCTAATTCCCAATCCAAATCGACTGCTAAGGTGATTTCTCCCCTTGACAGACTTGCGAACATCAAACACATAGTTAACAATTACATCGACTCCTCATCTAAAGTGGTAATTGAAGCTCTCAACCGTAACGCTGCCCTTAGTGTGACAAGTTCAGGATTACAAGCTATGAGATCCTCCGCGGATTTGTATAACTTGGAGAAGCGGAAACGTGCACTCGATAAAAATATTGCTAACTTGGCAGTCAAAGTGCAGTTAGAGACTAAAGATCAATCCACTACGAATGCAAAGCTTAATCCAATACTTGCTGTCAATGAGTCTATAACCGCTCTCAATGAGCTACTATTGCTAAGACCTTTGGATGCAGAGGTTCACATGGAACTGGCCAACATCTATTTAAGATCGGGAAGGTTCAAGGAGGCTCTTTGGCATGTTGGTGAAACATTGATGGTTGGATGCGGTAGTGCTTGGAATGTTTGGAGTTTACGTGGGGAATTGTGCTTATTGCAAAGTGATTGTGAAATGGAGGGTCAGAATGAAACTGGGAAACGTGCGAAAGCTTGGCTCTCCGCCGCTATTGCTTCATTCATGTACTCTATCGAACTATGCGATGATTACGTACGTTCATGGTGTGGTATACATGTATGTTTAACGAAACTCGCAAAACTTGAGGGCGAGTTAGATCCAGTCTATCAAAGTGTCATCACTTTGAAGAATGAAAAGATGAAAACCCTGCTGAATGATGAGTGTGTTTCTAAGAAAGATCGTGAAAACCTGAGTTGGATATTAAACAATTATAGAATGGAAACAGAATAAATGAGGAGTGCGACAGTTACCCAGGTTTCGTGTTTATATATCATGTTCAACGCTGTGCCAGACTACATGATGACACAGCATCCTTCTCCCCCCTCGGAGCTTCTGGCGTTTAGTTCTCCGTCGTTTCTCTGTGTATTCCCACCATTTTTGTTTAATAACTGCATGCTTTTGGCACTAGCTTGTTTGAACTGGTTCTGTTCCGGCTGGCCCCAGATTTCTGGTATTAGGGGGTCAGGTGTCTGTTCTGTGTAATTTATAACCATTAATGCACAGTTTGAGGCTTTCACTCTCGGTGTCTTCAACTCTTCCATCAATTTCCCATTATATTTGGTGATCCTCTCCAGAGTAAGTTGCTTTTTCCGATTCAGCCTGAATGCATGTATTAACTTCTCACGCATCATCACCTGCTGTGCATCTTGCGACGAAGTCGATCTTCCAAGCGCTGTGGATTTCATCGGTGTGTTTGGAGAAGATAGCTTCAGCGGTTCTGTATTGTATGAGGATGTTGCCAGACTCACTGTAGTGGTTGGGGTATTGGGTGAGCTATATTCTTGTGTTTGAAGATATTGAATGTTCTCCATTGCTGATGGTTTGGTTCGTATGCGTGATCGATAGAGAGGAAGTCTAATATGATACAATGTACTAATTGTTCAGGTTAATATGCAGCAGCGGATGTAATAGATTGTTCTTGATAAAGTTGAGAATGTACTTCAATAGGTCAAAAAAGATGTGCTGAATGATACACTGCTGTTATCTAATACGCGTAGTATGTGGTTGGATGTTCTTCCTTTATGATTTGTGTTATAGGCAGCAAAGAGTTCAGACTGCTAAATTAAAATGTAAGGCATAAAAGTATGGCTGTACCGATATAGCATGATAATTGGGGAAGGAAATTAACAAAAATCCAAAAAAATTGAGAAAAGCCGGTGCACATAGAATAATTCTGAAACATGAGGCGGTGCTTTCTGATGTTTCATATTTCAAACGTCAGAGTTACATGATTGGCGTTGATATACCCATTATACTTCTGGTTCTGTTTACTACAGCTTATGATGGGAAATGGTTTGAATGTCTAAATGCTTATATGCAGCCTCTCAAAAGTGGTGACCTATATTTGCTTGCCTAAGCTAACTTCTCCTTCATCTGTAGTTCTGCTATCTTCACCATTTCCTATTTGGGAAAGTGCCCAGTTTGATCAAGCACAACATTACTTCTTTCCCTTTTGGGAGGGATTTGCTTAAAAAAGTGCATATACCGTATACTAGACACTGGGTTTCAGTAAAAAAGGTTCAGAATGGAGAGTGACGGCGATTATAATGACAAAGGGTTCATTATCTACAAAAAAACCCAAAGAAATGTTTACGATTCATCAACTTTTATAGATCATAAGAAGCGATACGAAGAGTTGAGGAAGCTTCGCGAGAGAATCAAAGAGTACATAAGAGATACCCAGTCTTTTGTTGAGTCACTTAATAAGTTGGAAATAAAGAATACACTACTTGACATTTCTTGCCAAAAACCAGTAGAGGTGCAGAATTTAATCAAGCAGTTTTCGGCTATCTCTTTGTCAGATGAGTTGGAACTAAAAAGAGTTGAATGCGTGTCAGAGCTTGAAGGAAACGATACCTGTGAACTACTCGAGGAGCTCAACAGTACCGAATATGCAATTGAGAAGAACGCAGAATACTGGAGGTATAGACTGTAGGAGTAACCTCACAGTTCTTACTTTCTGCAAATTGTAATCGTAAAGCTAGATTATTATGATAAAGTGGGTATAAGTAAAGAATACGTAACAAAGATTGGTAAGAATATGCTTCATAAACTTTTGTACCAATCATCTGGAATTGGCATGTTATCTCCTGCGAAGGTTTGGAATCCTGTCCCAAGAAAATCGAACATTGGAGTGAAACTTAACCCGTTGTGGGTTGCTTCTTCTTCCGAGTTCATGATGTCAGTGTCAATCTGGCTAAACAAATCGTTTAGGAAGCTCTGTTGTTGTTGAGGAAGCAAACCAGCTTCTTCCGACTCCACGTTTGCGCTAGACTGTGTGGGTAGAAAACGCTTGTTTTGGTCGGAGTGTTCGTGCATTGGATGGGAGTCATTATTTCCGATAGTACTCTCAAAGGGTTCCATAGGATTTCCGTTCAGGTGGTTTACTCTCTGAAGGTTTTGTAAAGATGCTGTTAAGGTATTACCAGCAGCCGTCATATCAGACTGTACCACTCCGTTCGCAAACCGCTTCTCTGAGTTGGAATATCCAATTGGAGATGGAATAAAAATAGAGTCATTTGTATCGTTACGTGAGTTGTTATCCGACGTACGGTTTCGGTGCATCATCCTTGAAGAAATGATATGGTCTCTGTTCAATGGTTTGATGGTTGTATTACCCTTGTAGTGAATGAAGCTGTTGAAATGAATCCTGGAATCGTTTGAAAGATTTTGGTTATCCCCATTATCAGTCTCTTTTTTCAAATTCACCTTTATGTTTTCAACAGCCTTCTCTTTCCCAAGTTCATTCAACAAATCCACCATAGAGTTTGTTGCACCATTTTTATTAAATTCATTAGAGACCTTCATCCATTTTGATATCCTGGTCAATATGACACTCATCTTGCATGATACCTTTGACTGTCTAGAAATCTTGGCCAGACTTGAGAAAACTTTATCATGTTCCCGTTCAACATCAATCTCTAAATCTAGTTGCTGAGTCTTCACCAATAGTCTTGCTCTTATCAATGCAACTAAAGCGTGCATTGGGCGATAATAAAAGAATGTGGGAAAATTAGCAGTCTGATCACATAGCTCCACAAACGATTCGATCACTTTTTCGCTAGCCTTAATAAGCCTATTTATTGTCTGTAGATAGATTTCTGTAAGAACATCCCTTCTCACTAACACTTTGCAAACCACATAGTCGTACATGGTCATAAGAAGCTGATAGTAGATTATAGATAGTAAATTCCTCATTTTTGCAGAATGAACAAACATATTGGAATCTGTTGCAAGTTTTTGCATTCTCTTCTCGTACCCTACCATGATATCTCTCAAAGCAGAAGTTTTGACGAATAAACCGCTAGCATCATCAACATCAATATCATTCCTTTTGACCGAAGCATTTGGAAACCCATTGGGACATAAAAACTGGAATATCTCTTCACCAAGAGCAACCAGTCTTGAATAATAGTACAAGAACTTATCCGCTTGGTTAACATCTCCCAGTAAAAGTAGCTGGCAACATCTCTCATGTACTGGGGTCCAATTGACAACTTTAAATCTAGGTAGAGATAGCCCAAGTGATCCACAGCATGCATAAACTGCCATATATGATCTTATCGTCAGTCTCTCAACAGAATCATCACTGAGAACATTTGTACCATTTTTGTATACTTCATTGCCCAAATCTAGGCAAAGTGTTAGATTGAGAGCCATCAGCAAGCTCATCTGGTGTTTGTAAGACCCCCATCTCTTTGGTGGAGAGCACCATAACGACAATACCAAATATATCTGTATAAACCCCACTGATATATTTCCGGTTATGAAGGTTCTTACTGAGAGATTATCCTCAAGATAGTATAGTAAAGTATCATGTAAGTCCGGTTCATTTAGGCAGGTCACTGTGATAAAAGTCAATAGCACCAAAGGCTCATTCTCGAGAAGCCAATCGTAGTTGTAGTGTTTGGGGAAAGATATGCATGGCCAGTATGGATATAGTTGAGTGAGAAACGTTTTCATTCGGGATCTGGCTTCGTTGGTAGAGATGATTTCCATCTTTATCAACTCTTTCATTATGTTGGCTTCGTAAGATATCCATGGTAAATTGGGAACAGACTTTACTGTACCATCTTTCATTGAGTTTATGGAGCTTGCTTCCTCAACTGTTGAGCTAGCGCCTTTTCCCTTCTCTTTCAATGCGTTGGCAGCATGAAGGATGAGTCGTTGCGTCTCGCCCAACTGAAACTGTAGCGTCAAAAGGTGTTCAGAGCAGATGTCATCAGAATTATCAGCTTCATTACGCTGTATACTGTTTAGTACTTTGTTTGACTCGTTTATGGCCCTCTGCAATTGTGCAAGTGGGCCATTACCTTGCAATTTAGTTCTTTTCCTAGGCCGGGGTTTTGCTTGAGATGAAGTCGGATCTTCCGTTATGGAGCATCTTAACCCTGCTTTGAAGCATCTCGTACAACTCTCAAATGATGGGTCCTCAAAAGTGCATCTCATCTTGAGCCTATGACACCTTGCACATGCTCTCAGCCTTCTGAACTTCGTTGCAAATTCAGCCTGTGAAGATTGGGATAAAGTCATTTCGTTGAATGATCTATTTCTTCGATCTGAGTCGGTCGCCATCCTGAGGTTAAACGATTCATCCTGTGTACCTTCGTCAGGCATTCTCGACCTTAAGGCTTTCTGACCTTGCAAACGAAGATGTTCTCTAACTTCTTTGGGTTTGCTGATAACTAACAACAACCAGAGCGACAGCCCGGCGCAGTCTGATCGTATGCAGAGAACAAAAACATCGCAGCACTCCGTAGATAACGAATTCATGACGAGCTCGGCCTTCTCCGGTGGAGTGGAAAATTTGACACCTCAAGGAAATTGCGGAGGCTCGGTTCTCGGTTAAATGAGAGAGATCGGACTTTTACACTTTACGTGTAGCTATTCTAAGTTGCTACCTAGTGATACACATCAGACCTCGATGTAGCCCAAACCTTGAACTACGCCAGGACGCTGGTTGGTCCAAGCCACACCAACATCGGTGAACATCATCAAGTCGAGGTAATCCTGCACTCTCGTGCGTTGTTCACCCTCCACTGTGACAACTTCATCGTAATCAGACCAGAAACACTCGACATTCACTCCCATGCTGTTGATGATCTCAATGTCATTATCATATGAGAAAGGTAGCCATTGGAGCTTCACTATAAAAGTATTCTTACCTTCCTCGGAATCTGAAGAGCTCCAAGCAAGCCTGTGTAGAGAAAGAAATTCGATTCCTTTCATTTGCTTGAACAGCCAATTACCCTTTCCATCTTTGCTGAAGCCTGATGGAATACTATACACGCTCTCCTCTTCTGGAAGATTTCCATCTTTGTAAATAGTAACGGTTTTCACAGGTGTGCTAACTTTGGGGTTGGACGTATTGAAAGTCAAGTAGCATTGACGCGATGCATCAATGTCGATCTGCAAAACACTCTCGAGTGGTGTGAATTGGTCCTTGGTACTTATCACATCCTCAGTACTCATCTTGACGTTGGTGTTTGATAAAACGGTGATGTTCATGTAGCTCTGGAAAGAGTTGTCCTTCAAATCCCCAGATAATAGCCACGGTCTCTGCCCTTCGTAAGAACATGTTTCAGTTCCGCTAGAAGTAAAGTTGACACATGAGATATCCTCATAACCAATGTAGGGAACCTCGGAAATTATATCTGGAACGTAACCCTGCCTTCCATAAACATTAGACATGCTGCTATTGGTGTTGATGTCGAAGCTTTTGGTATACCTAAGCTTAATTGGGGAAGACTCGTTGTATGGAGCAGAGTAATAGCAGCCAACCAAGCTATAAATTAATAGCACACCCACAAGCTGGATAGATATGAAGTTAAGCTTATGTGTGAATGGGGCAAGGACAATTGCTAAAAGTGCACCGAATAAACCAACCGAGTTCCAAACAGCCTTATCATAACGCGTATTCTCTTGCACGGTTTCGTGTAACGCATCAACGACTAACTTACCTTCTGTGTAGATGAAAAATATGGAAATTGGAACTAAAGTCAAAAACTGAACAAGCCAGTCATATTGGGAGGAATTGATAGCATTGTGCTTTAGCTTGTGTAACAAACTATCATCAGAGTCATGCTCAATACGAACTATGCTTTCAGCCATGAGAGGGGTATCTTCGTTTTCTTCAGATGTGGGCGTGCAATTGTGTTCCTCCAACTCCTCCACCCCTTCTGCGGGAATATCATGGACGTGTGAGTCATTATTGCTGTTGTTATTGCTTTCGCCTCTTTCTGTAGCCCCGTAAGTGATTTTAGATGATTTTCTATGACATGGTGATTTTCTGAAAACTAATTTGAGTAGGCCTATGGTCGACGCAAGGAAAGATAGAATGTAGAAAATGGTCAAGCTGTAACCACAGATGTTTGAGTTTGTATTCATTTGGAATGTAATCCAGGCAACAGAAACCCAGGCGACAAAGCTAATTTCTAGCAAGATGATTAGTTTCTGATCATCAACTGGCTTTATGTGTGCAGCTGTCGTGAGAACAGCATATGTTATTAAAAGAACAATCGAAAAGATGGTGAAAAGTGGGTAATAGTAGTCCACGGACAGAAGCAGCGGATTCCACTTCCCAATTCTTTTTAGCGTGAAGAGGCTTGCCCAATATGAGAGAACCATGGCAACTGGAAATCTTCCCCATCCTCTCGTACCGACAAACCACGTCTTCCTTTGTAAAATGATAATTAAGAGAATAATCTCGATGACAGGGAGAGCAACTAAAAGGAGCACATTGAAAATAAACACCGTATTGATTCCAAAATTGAAGTACCATTTATTGAGAATATCAAAATAGATAGAGTAGTTAAGGTCCTCTTCAAGGTTGTCGAAAGAGTACAAGAAATCATCCAAAATTTCAATAACGTTGTTCATCATCATCCACAATGATCCTTTGGAGGTATACTTGATACTATCCTTGAAAGTATGATAGAATGATCTCGGCTGATAGAATGCAATGTCGATTCCTCTTAGTCCACTTCTTTCGTAGACAAAATAATCAGTTTGTGAACTGATGAATCCTGAATTGAAGCCTTCTTGGAAAATAGAGTTGGCAAATGGTTTAGACACACTTCTATACCAGTCCAAAACACCCTTGTCTGTACCCCTAAAAAGCACGGGCTGTCCACCAGCACCAGTTCCTTCCAAGTTAATAAAGAAACCAACGTCCTTGAACCATTCGTGTTCAACAAAGGCTTCTGCACCCAGGAGCCCAAATTCTTCATTATTGTTGAAATTGAAGATAAGAGTTCTCGTTGGTTGTTTTCCAACTTTTGCAATATGTTCAAGAGTTCCAAGCATGGATGCAATACCCATACCATCATCAGTAGTTCCAAAAGAGGTGGGCACTGAGTCGAAATGCGCAGATAACAAAACACCTGGAAGAGAGCTATCACTACCTAAGATCTTGACTAATAGGTTCGAGGACTCATAATAAATCACTCTGTTAGCATCATTGTTTTTATCAAAGACATCATGCTGGTTAATCAAAATTGTGTGATTAGTTGCTTTATCTGAAGAAATTTTGGCAAAGCTCAAGTTCGATGTCATCTCTTCAATCTGTGACTCAAGATAATCGTGCAAAAGGTCATTATGTGGGGATGTGAATGGATGCTTACTTGATGAAATAATCTGAAGATGCTCCCAGGCATGTTTAAGGATCTCTGGCTCATGCTTGGGTGGAGTCAGGCTAATATTCAGGGCAATATCTTGGAGAATAATGACAATTAGATAAGTCAGAAACACTAACAAGGACAAAGATGTCTTTCTGAACCTAAAAAGGCTCGAGAAAATAGCAGCAACGCCCATGACAATATCTGTAGTATATTCAATTGGCTTGTCCAAATGTTAATGTTAATTGGTAAAAGACAATGCCCCTTGTTGCAACCTTGGCTATCTGTGCGACTTGTGGCTGGCCCAGCCCCCGGTAATCTTAACTAAGTAAATCGATGATAAACGATAAAGCGCTGCGCCATATCCCATATCAATGTTCTATGTTTTATCGACGCGTCGCTCTTTTCCCCCAGTATGCTAATGGGAAACGGAGTTTGAAATTTGCGAGTGTTTGCGGTTTGCGGTCTTGGGTAATGAGTAGCTTTCAATCACGGGAACGATATACGAACGAAGAGGTTCAGGTTCAGGTTCAGGTTCCAGCTACTCTTCTGATCATAGGAAGAGCTAATTAACAGGCATGGCATTTCCAGAGTTAAAGAACGATCTCATTTTGAGAGCAGCCCGTGGTGAAACTGTCGAGAGACCTCCATGTTGGTTAATGCGTCAAGCAGGTAGATACTTGCCTGAATATCACGAAGTGAAAGATGGCAGAGACTTCTTTGAGACTTGTAGAGATGCGGAGATTGCTAGTGCAATTACCATTCAACCAATCGACCATTTCGATGGTCTCATTGATGCAGCTATTATTTTTAGTGATATCTTAGTTATTCCACAAGCTATGGGCATGGATGTTCAAATGATTGATAAGGTCGGTCCAAGATTCACTGCTCCATTGAGGGTTCCCGAAGACCTGAAGAGAGTGAACTTTGATGCTGATGTGTCAAAGGAATTAGACTGGGCATTCAAAGCGATCACTCTGACTAGAACGAAATTGAACGGTAGAGTGCCGCTATTAGGTTTCTGTGGTGCACCATGGACATTAATGTGTTACATGATTGAAGGTGGTGGAACTAAAATATTCAGAT
This sequence comes from Pichia sp. P7020A, assembly GCA_025531525.1. NCBI lineage: Eukaryota > Fungi > Ascomycota > Pichiomycetes > Pichiales > Pichiaceae > Pichia > Pichia sp. P7020A. The sequence continues at coordinate 28,659 of JAMYHI010000178.1, forward strand.
TTGTCAAGGAATGGATTTTCAAGTATCCAGAAGAATCCAAGAGATTATTGCAAGGTATAACCGATCTTGTTATTGAATTTTTGGCACTTCAAGTGCAGGCCGGTGCGCAAATGCTACAAGTCTTTGAGAGTTGGGGTGGTGAACTAGGTCCAACTGATTTTGAAAAGTACTCATTACCATATTTGAAGCAAATTGTTGAAAAAGTTCCTCTCAGATTGCAAGAATTAGGATTAGAGAAGGTTCCAATGACCGTTTTTGCAAAGGGTTCTTGGTACGCTCTCGATGCATTGTGTTCCTCCGGTTACGATGTTGTTTCCCTAGACTGGTTATATAAGCCTGAAGATGCTGTCAATATTAACAATGGTAGAGTCACATTACAAGGTAACTTAGATCCATGTGTGATGTACGGTAGTAAGGAAATCATCACTCAGGAAGTTGAAAGAATGATCAATGGTTTCAACAAGGACAAGAAGAACTACATTGTCAACTTTGGCCATGGTACCCACCCATTCATGGATCCTGAACAGATCAGATTCTTCTTACAAGAATGTCACAGAATTGGAAGCCAATAGATCCATACCACCTATCGTTTGATGGAACAAAGTCTTGTAGTAATATTTATTAGATATCCTAAAAAGCTAACTGCTTTTTGACATTAATTTCTGTCAGCAGTTCATTTCCAAATACTCCTAGTAGTAAAGATAGGTACTCTAGGAGCAGCAATAAGCGAATTTGTAAACTTCAGATTAATACTATAGTTGTCTTTACAAGGTGATACATTCATGTCGCTTTGGAAAGATCCAAAATGTTCAATACTTACACACATAAATTTGTCAAATTCTAGTCAGACCTAGTTTGACAACCTTTTGAAGAGATGTAAGTTTGGGGTCTTCAAATGAAGAATTAGCGAACTTGTTGATTCTTGTCATCATATCATCCAAGATCATCTCAGCAAGTTCAGAATCTTCGCCAGCTTTTTGTGTAATCGCCTTGACCTTACGTAGAGATGCAAGTGCAACGACGTACTTACCTGAGATGAATTCGTAATTGAACTCTCCGTTTAAGAAATAGAGAGTATCAATATCAGTCTTTGCACACTCACCGTCCATTCTTATGATGTGTTTCTCAATTTCGATAAGTTTACTGTAGTCCTTCTGTTTGATGATCTTTGTGACTAACTGTTCACCGAAAACGTCAGAGTCATAAACCTTGTTGTATTTGACCATGTTTTCCTTCCACTTAATTTCTTCTTTCTTCTCCTTCTTCGATCTCTTGCTTGTTGAGGTTGAGAGATCAAATGCTCTCTTCAAGGAATCTTCATTCTCAGAGGCGAAGGCAACAAGAGACATAATGTCTGAATAGATGCGTCCAATAAATTGTTGGTGGTACAATTGATCACCCCATCTAATCATCTCCAAATATGAGCGCAAAGTTCCCTTACGGTGAGAGTAAAAGTGGAAATCAAATTGATCTTCGTAGTACTCTGCGTAGATGGCGAAGATAGATAAGTAACGCTGCAATGCCAATCCCAAATAAACTTCCACCTCTCTCTGCACCAAATGAATATTGGTGGATTTCTCCTCCTCATCATCATCATCCTTGACTTCAGTATCATTTTTCTGGGACAGAGTCTCGAATTGATGCAATGACTTCTTGAAAAGTCTAGTGAGAGATTCTGCATACTCCGAAATGAACCAACAACATTGGACCATATGCAAATCCTTCACACCAGTTGGATCATCATCGTTCTTTGTGAAGAGAGAAGCGACATCGAGAGCTTTCTCAATATTGTCAGCCCTCAAGAAGTATTTGACGGTCTTACTGTTAACAAATCTATCTTGTAGATCCATCAATCTAGCGGTATCCATTTCTTCAACAGCTTCCACGAGTTTTCCCTGGTGTTTGTAGATACGCGCTTTGAACATGTATAATTCGATCAAAGTAGGTGTGATTTTGATCCCCTCGTCAATTTGTTTCATTGCAGAATCGTAGTCCTTCAATTTATAGTAATGTTGAGAGAGGAAATACTTGATCCATGTCAAAATGAGTGGGTTTTCTTCTGTTGCCTCGAATGATTCTACAGTCTTCAAGATGACTGGGATGTTTGACTTTCTCTTGTATAGTGATTTTATGTTGGAGAAGATAGAGGGCACACCACGTTGGAATAATTTGAATAAGTATGACTTCAAATGCGCTTCAAATTGTTCGCCCTTGAGGAACGTGAGGGGTAAGAAGCTTGGTAGATCAGCCTTTGGATAAAACTTTGCAAGTTTAGTGAAAAGTTTCAACTTCTTTTCGTTATCATTCTCAATCTTCAATGCCTTGACTAAATCTTGATAGTATTGTAAATTGTCTGGGTTTCTCTTGAGCAAAGCTCTGATTGTGAGTTGAGCTTCGTGATAATTATCAAGCTTGAAAAGCAATTTGTACTTCATTTCGAGCAAACCAAAAACATCATAGCATCTGAAATTCTCGGTACTTTCCAAGAGAGAGTTAACGTATTTTAGTGCCTCCTTGTGTTCACCCATCTTCACCATTAGAGTGGCCTTGTAAATCAAAGCTTCAGAATTTTCATACTTATCCTCGTCAATCAACTTGTCTTTGATGATATCTTCAATTTGATCACAAATCTTGATTGCTTTTTCAGCTTCTCCATTTAAATCGTAGGCAGTAGCCGTTGAGGAAAAGTTAGTACGGTATCCTGGTTCAGCTTGCAAATAATCTAGTCTTGTTTTAGTTAAGGGATTATAATTTCTCTGCTGTGCCAAACATGATGAAAGGTCTCTCAAAATGGCCTTATTGTTAGGATTGGAAGAGTATGCCGTTGCATAGTATTGAGTTGCATTTGGGTAATCCTTGATGTGTCTGTAGTATAAAGCTGCCAGATGTGCGGAGATTGAGTTTGAAGGACCATATTTCATCGCCTTTTCAATGAGTTCATTTGATTCCTTCAATATATTATCCGGGATGGTGACTAATGCGTTGACATCTTTGCTGTCTGGCGTGCCTGGGTGATAGAAGGCGTTGATGAGAGCCTTTAAAGCATACGATTGAGAGTGTAACGGGTTCTTCTTGAGAACCTTTTCCACGCCGGCAGCTGCCTTTTTGTAGTTCTTGCTTTCATAATCCTGCAAGGCAGCTCTGAAGCCGAGTTCAGCTTCTGCCATCTTTGGTTGTCTTTGTCTTTGTGTTCTGGATGGCGTCTAAGTTTACACCGATCACATGGCGAACCGTTGCGTACGTCGCCAACTTTTCACCAACATTCATGCACATCGTCAGATGCAAGACTCTGTCGGCTGTTGACTGTCGGCGATAGCTGGCCGGCCGATCAGTCTCGGCAAACTTGCCGCATTGGGAATCCACATTAGGCAACCGGCGGCTTCCGCATTCGGAAAAAAGTAAGCTAATTTTTGAGAGCTTGTTTGGTTTTTCGACTCTGACTCCGGGCGGGGGGCACGGCTATGTTTACCAAAAGTACACAAATGCGCCTGCCGCGGAGAGCGGTAAGAGCCGGCTATGGGCCATATGGGGGAGAACGCAACGTTCTTGGAGGGCTGTCCATCCACTCAGACGCTATGAGGGGAAGCAGTTTGATGGAGGATGTGGTGATGTATCATGGTATTGGTATTGGTATTGGTATTGGTATTGGTATTGGTATTGGTATTGTAGCTTTGGTTAGTGTCAGTGTCGTGCGAGCGCTGTGGACACTGTATGTTAATTTGTGCCGCCGGAATGGCTGCACACGAGCGGACCTTATCAGTACGTACAGTGGGTCTTCGATCGTTAATCTGAATTTTTCCGCTTTAGGTTTCTGATTGTTCTCTTAATTTGAGCCCTCCGCCGTTTCTGGTTTCTGGTCAATCAATTTCCACGTACGGCAGCCTGATATGCGTTGAGCGTTAAGCGGTTAAGCGCTGGGGATGAGTTAATGAGGGCTTTGCACAGTTTGCAAATGGATGGTGCATTGCATTCCAGGCAAACGGGCTGCCTCTTCTTTATAAACCGGTGCCATCCCCTCTTTCTTCTCGGTTGCATTTCATCTTCTTTCTTATAGCTACTGTGTCTCTTTCATCTCTCCTTTCCTTCTTCTTATCCTTTCCTTCAGTAAGCTCAATTACACTCGTTTCAATATGAACTTCAAGTTGCTCTTATCTGCGCTTTCTGCTATCACTGCAGCTCAAGCTGTCGATTTCCCTTCTTCTTCTGCTCTCTTCAAGCCATCGTATGCATCCACTGCATCCCCTTCTGCTACCGGTTCGGCTTTACCAGGTCCAGTCGCAACCGCTGGTCTAAACCAAACCATGTACTCTGAATTCAAGTTGTTCACTCCAAAAGTTTTCATTGTCAATATGTTCTCCTTAGAACAAGCTCCTTTCCTGGAGACTTATGATTTCGTCAATGAAATCCAAATCCCAGGTTTATCCCCAATTTACAACAAGATCCACTGTGATGAATCTTACGAATTATGTCAAGTCACCACCGGTGAAGGTGAAATTAATGCTGCTTCCACCATCACTGCATTGACTTTATCTCCATACTTTGACTTGTCCAAGACTTTCTTCCTCATTGCTGGTATTGCAGGTATCTCTCCATTACAAGGTACCATTGGTGATGTCACTTTTGCAAAATTCGCAGTTCAAATTCTCGAGTACGAGGTTGACGCTAGAGATCTCCCATCTAACTGGACCACCGGATACTTTGCATTGGGATCTGATGAACCAGACCAATATCCTGAAAACATTTACGGTACCGAAGTTTTCGAATTGAACGAAAACTTGAGAGATAGAGCTCTTTCCCTCGCTCAACAAGCATTCCTCTACAACGGTACAAAATTAAATGAAGAATTCAGATTAACTTACAACTATGCACCTGCTAACAGAACCCCACAAGCAATTGCATGTGATACCCTCACTGGTGATACTTACTGGTTCGGTGAACTTCTTGATGAAACTTTCGCTAACTACACCTCATTGATCACTAATGGTACCGGTACTTACTGTACTACCCAACAAGAAGATAACGCAACTTTAGAAGCTATGATCAGAGCTGCAATGTTCGGATTAGTTGATTTCGGCAGAATCGTCGTCATGAGAACCGCTTCTGACTTCACCTACTCCGATGACTACTCCGGTAACAAGACCGTTGAATTCTTTGATGATGTCTACCAAGGTGGTATCTCCGCATCCATCGTCAACTTGGTCTATGCTTCCAACCCATTCATTGCTGACATCTTAGAAAACTTTGAAGAATACGACTCTGGTAAATACGCACCAGCGAACTTCATTGGTGACTTCTTCAACTCCTTAGAGGACAACATAGACATCAGAACTTGGGGTAACCCAACTTGGGGTACTGCATAAGCTGACCTCTAGTACCGCTCGGTGACTGCTACTCACTCAGCTTACAAACAATTTCGATACCTTCTCCATTTTCAACTTTCAATCGTTTCCCCCCAGATCTTTTAACTTAACTGAATTACTTTTACTTTCTCCCGTTTAATTTATTTAACTGTATACGCTAAATCTGTTACAATTAGCTCCTCTCCCCACTGCACGTTATGTAGGCATGGCCCATGGCGCATGAAACATGACCCATGCGATCATTTGTAATCCTAAATCTCAGATCCGGTATCCGTTCCCCGAATTTAATTCACCATCTCTTGCAGCGATATCGCACAGCAACTTTTCACCTTCACAGACTGGATGGACAGGATAAGGGATAAGCACATATTATTAAGCTTCTTCTTTCTTCAACCTCACAACTTCCTCAGTTCAAGCTAATATCAAGGCACAACTACATGCTTCTTGGAACAAGAAGAAGAATCATCATTAGTAGTACTCAAATTGCCAAATTTCACACTAAATCTATCATCTTAAAAGGTAATCAGAAAATGTCGCAAGAGAACAGTGCCCTTAAATCTGATGACGAATGGCGTGCTGTGTTAACACCTGCTCAATTCTCCGTTTTAAGAGAAAAGGCTACAGAGAGACCAGGTACGGGCATATACAATCATTTTGATAAGTCCGGAATATTCAAGTGTGCAGGTTGTGGACAACCACTATATAAATCCACTACGAAATTCGACTCCGGTTGTGGCTGGCCTGCATTCTATGAGGGATTACCAGGTGCCATCAAGACAGAAACTGATACTAGTTTTGGATCTGTCAGAACGGAAATTATGTGTAGTGGTTGTAATGGCCATTTAGGTCACGTATTCAAGGGAGAGGGATTCAAGACGCCTACTGATGAGAGACACTGCGTGAATTCCATTAGTTTGACTTTCAAAGAGCAGTGAGCAATTTGCAAGAATTTGCCCTCTTCTTTTCTGTGTATATCGAGTATTTATAATGAAACTACATCACAAAGTCTAAGACACACACACAACCTCCTCCAGGTTACAGTTTTGAAGGACTGGACGGAAAATGTTATTGGATAGAAGAAAAGGTCAGTAAATTAAGTTCATTAGAGTAATTATTCTTGGTAAAAACAGTGTTCTTAGTTCATCATACATACTAGTTGAGGTAATCATAAGAGTGAATTTCCACCTTCCATCCATCTGGATCTGTAATGGTTGCAATGCCCTTGTCTTGGTCCTTGGAGAGGAACTTTACACCTGCAGATTCCAAGTATTCAATAAAAGCTGCAGAATCCTTAGATGAAATGGAGAAGTGGTCAAAACCAATGACCTTAGGCTCTTCGCCAAAAACGTAATATCCCTCAAAAGAGTCATCCGTTTCAGTACCCCAGTTGTGAGTCAATTCAATGATCGACTCTCTGCATGCCTGTGGGGTGCGCTCTTCTATGCCTTCAACATATTCGTGGTCACGTTCGTAACCGAGGAAGTAAAGGGTGAACTTTGCACTTGGGTGCTCCCTCTTGGAGTAAAGCTTCATACCAAGAATATCCTTATAGAACTTCAATGAGACTTCAGGGTCCTTGACACGAACCATGGTGTGGTTCATTCTATTGGATGCAATTTCGTAAACATTAGGTTGCTTGTTGATTTCGTTCTCAATCAATTCAATCCAATATTGATCAGGATCTAAAAGGAAAGCAATGTATTTCTGTCTACCATCTTCAAGTTTCTTCTTGAACTCAACGCCTTGATCAAGAAGATGCTTTTGTGCCTCTTCGATATTGGAGACAGCAAAACAAAGGTGTCCGAAACCTTTGAATGGTTCGGTATTACCATTGTAGATCTTAACATCTGGGCTAACTCCAATTAGGCATCTCAACTCAATGACACCTATTCTTTGGGAAACAGGCTTGCCCTTGTTTGGGTGTCCCTCGCTATCTAATGCAATGAATGCACTCTTGTATTTGTCAGTGGTGACGGTCTTGATCACGGAAACACCAAATGCTTCTGTGTACCACTTAATAGAACGATCGAGGTCAGAAACGTGCAAGCAGGTAGTGTTGGTAATTAATGAAGTATCAGTAGTCATTTCAGGTTGGTCCTGTCGGTCAATGGTATCTATAGATTCCGGTTTATCAAAGAATGGAGAGTCGCAGTCCGGTGAAAGGTGTTAGATTAAGGTTAAGGAGAAAGCGAGAACGGCGCCTTTTATAAAATCGAAAATACCGCAATCTCGGACATTTCACCTCACGGCGGTCACCGGTCATGCTACAGACGGGCAAGGCGCAAGGCGCATTCGTCATCATTAATCATTTTATTGACGTCAAAATTAAGTTCATTAGAGTAAAAATGGTAGTTTGTACAGTGCATGTATACTAGTTGAGGTAATCATAAGAGTGGATTTCCACCTTCCATCCATCTGGATCTGTAATGGTTGCAATGCCCTTGTCTTGGTCCTTGGAGAGGAACTTTACATCTGCAGATTCCAAGTATTCAATAAAAGCTGCAGAATTCTTAGATGAAATGGAGACGTGTTCAAAACCAATGGCCTTTGGATCCTCGCTGAAAACGTAATATCCCTCAAAAGAGTCGTCATTTTCAGTACCCCATTCGTGAGTCAACTCAAGAATGGACTCCCTCTGTGATAATTGAAGGGGTGTTTCTAAACCTTCCACATAGTCTGGTTCATGTTCATAACCGAGAACGTAAAGAGTAAAGTTCACACTTGGGAAAACCCTCTTGGAGTAAAGCTTCATACCAAGAACATCCCTATAGAACTTTAATGATACTTCAGGGTCCTTTATACGAAACATAGTGTGGTTCATTCTATTGGATGTAATTTCGTAAACATTAGGTTTCTTGTTGATCTCGTTCTCAATCAATTCAATCCAGTATTGATCAGGATCTAAAATGAAAGCAATGTTCTTCAAACTACCTTCATCGAACTTCTTTGTGAATTCGATACCTTTTGCAAGAAATTGCTTCTGTGCCTCTTCGAGATTAGAAACTGCAAAACAGATATGTCCATAACCTCTGTATGGAGCAGAGTTACCACTGTAGATTTTCACATCCGGGCTAACTCCAATGAGGCATCTCAGTTCAATGACACCAGTTCTCTGTGAAACCGGTTTGCCGCTGTATGGGTGGCTCTCACTGTCCAATGCGATGAATGCGCTCTTGTATTTGTCAGTGGTAAGTGTTTTGATCACTGAGACTCCGAAGAATTCGGTGTACCATTTAATGGAACGATCGAGATCGGAAACGTGCAAACAAGTGGTGTTGGTGAGTAATGAGGTATCAGTTATCATTGTGTTCTGCTTTAGTCAGTCAATGGTGTCTGTTTACCTACTTGCTATATTGATGAGAGGAAAGCCGGTTGTACTGACAGGAGAAGTGCAGCTTCAAAAGAGCCAGAGAAGATAAGACAGGAAGCGGTAACCCTTCCGTAGAGTGGCTCTATCAAATAATAATAGGCAATATGGTATGATTCTTTCGGCAATTCGCAGTTAAACGCTTATTTATTCACACTTAACAGGGAAGACATAATATCTGAGACAAGCATGAAGAATGACTGGCATTACCGACCAGATGCTTTGGCATCGGTGAAGGTTGGCCATAGTATGATGTATGGCTAGCTTGCTCGGGCGAACCTCATACAACTTCTTCTCACAGTAAATTTTAACCTGAGAACTGAGACCTGAGTCACTCACTGGTCACCTCCTCTCTGCAAACGACAGTAAAGCTAAAGTTCATCTTATTCTCGAATGCGCATGTTCTGGACTCTGGGCATATACGCAAGGTCTACCTGGTTCACAATTTTTTAATGAATCCACTCACATCTGTACCACCAGCTCCCTGGATAGATTCTGCAAGAGAATCTGAAAAGAGACGGCCAGAATCATCAACAATGGCTAAGAAGATGAATACAAACACTACAGGGTTTGAACAGAGAGCACACAGCGCCGTTTCTCCATTTGAAGTGTTCAATGCTTGCGTGAATGATCTCACCGGGAAGGACAAGATAGCCAAAACTGTGCAGTATTCCTTGAGACTTCTTGTGGCCATACATGACACGCACGGATTGGGAAATAGAAAGGTGGCTGAACGATTTCTCTTCAAGGAGAAAGTGCAACCGATAATAGATGAAGTTCAAGTAGGAATTAGAACGGGATCTGACTCTATTGACAGAGGGCAAGTTCAGCCCCATGTTGCTTATAACGTGGAAACGTCGCCAATACTGCTACTTGGCAGACTGCTGCCCATATTTACTAAAATCTTGGGTAAGTATGCATGTCTACTATCAGTGGATGGGATTCATAAGAGTGCACTACTTTTGCTAGCTTATGTTACGAAGAAGCTATCCTCATTACTAGATGGTCTTAACATATACCGTCATTTACTACGTGCTGGTACGATACCGTTCAGAGTGTGGAAGTTCACCAATCACATCAAATATAGTTTGCGTGTTTTGCTCGATAGTCAATCCATGGATGGACATGCCGTGAGAATAGAGAAAGTGATCAAATATTGGACTAGTAAGGACATGATCTCTCAAATGGTCAACTTCTGGTACGCCATCTCTGATGAGTTATTGCTTTTATTCAGATTCAAGATTTTACTAGAAGGTAAGGGTAAAGGATCAGCCTTCAGTAATGCTTTATTCACCTGGGCGGAAGATCATGAGCTCTATTCATGGATGGGTTCCATCTTACTTGGACTAAATAATGATTGGGGTAAATGGATGGCTCTCAAGGAGAAAGAATCAAGGATAATACTCAATAGAAAGGTTAAAGCGCGTACAAGACGCATTGTCGAAGACATTAAGAGACAGAGTCAGAATAGCGGCAACATGGAAACCAGCAAATTAATCACCCCCGAAGTAGATGACGAAGATGACGAGAAGATCATGCAAGATCATCACGACAGGTACGTGGATGAACTTGCAGAAGTGCGTGATCAATTGTATACCGTGAAGATCAATGCCATCAGATTATCATGTGACATGATATTTGATTCCAAGTACATACTGCATTGGAACATGTACAAACCCCTTCACGTTACCCTTGGCTTACTCAGTGGTTCGTTAGGTCTCTATAACACATACAGGGCAAAGCGTGCTGCACTTGAAGAGCAGCAGCTTAGAAATCTATAAAATAGAGAGTAACGCTTTGCGATAACGTATTGCGATAATAATAATATTATTATAGGAAGACAAGGTGAATGTAATGGAGTCAGAAGGAAATGAGTGTAAAACTTATATAGCAAAGAAATGGATTCTACATCAAGACACCCTTTGTTGATGGAACGTCATTTCCTCCTGTCTTAGAGAATGCATCTCTCATTGCGACGGCTAGCGCTTTGAAGGCAGATTCACTACGATGATGATCGTTTTCACCTCTGAGACAATCCACGTGAAGTGTGACACGAGCAGCAGTAGCAAAACTCTCTAAAACGTGAGGGATCATTTCGCATGACATATCACCAATCTTTTCACGCTTGAG
>JAMYHI010000179.1:0-39392 GCA_025531525.1 Pichia sp. P7020A
AGTAGAACAACGACACTCCACAATCAGGCAACTTACAAAACCAAAACCAAAACCAAAAAAGAGTATATACGTATACATCTACATATCCCTCCCCTCAACTAAAAGTAGTAAATTATATTTATGTTTATTCTAAGCCCCAGCCACCATGCATATACTACAGTTTTCTTAGATAGTACATGTATATAATATTCTAGTTGATATAGCTTATAGTCCTATTAATTACAGTGGTGTTTGGAAGCTTAGTATTACTTTACTTAATCTTGAACCTTAATATTGCCATGAGGCTGCATTGTAACGTGTACATGGTTCAGCTACTTGGCGACGAATTCGACGGATGGACATTCATATATGCATGGCGCAACACTGTTACGCCCAAAAGAGTCGGCATAAACCAGCAAGCTCATGTGCAGAACTCAATTTTAGGGGATGGACCAGGTATATGACGTATAGCTCTATGAGGTGTTATACTTTCCAAAGCAACAGATCTAAGAAAACAGGCTTAACTAGGTCGCTGCTAACTAATTTTTCCTCGAATTGGTAAGAAAGGACTAGAAAGTTAGTTGCTATTTACATACTGGAGCTAGCAAAACCGTTCTGAAAGAACACGGATCGGAAAACATTGTATAATCCAAATTCATTCCCGATGTCCGTTGGAATCCGGTGGTCCACTGACGTTAAAGCCAAAGGCCAAGTACTGACATTCAACATGTTATGATTACTATAGTTTTACAACCTCTGACTATATATACGACCTGTTCAAAAATCTCTCTAGGCTGGAAGCCCCCCAATATGATATATTTGGGTCCATTGATCAGTTACCGGTACCTATATAATTGGGGCCCCCACAGCTGTATTCCCGTAGCACATGTGTGCATGTTAGACGGCATCTTTTCTTTAATGCCGATTGCTTGATTGTCCCTGGTTTACATAATTTGCTATAGAATTAGCGATTTAATGCAGGCCCGCGATCAGATTGCGAATATCGTGCCAAAACGTAACTGATTGCCGATCTCTAAACGTTGATCCGCAATTTATCTGCGATTCTCATGCACAATATACCATCATACGATATAGCCTATACGCATCGGTCCGATTATATACCGTGCACCCTATATAATGTATAGATACTGATATAGTTGGAGTTAGCTGTACACTATCGATATGCATGTGAGCGGCAGGTCACGAGAAATGCGTACTATAGATATGTAAATATATGAGGTATATATATGTGCACACTGATCCTTTGAGTGCATTATGCGCATACGCGTAGCAGCTCAAGCTTGCACGCTTCAACTACAGTTATATGTAGTGTGCATATATATTGCGCCATGGATCGGCCATATCGTGATACGCTCGTGCCCATAACTGTGTTGCAGTTGCGGGAATAGCCGACATATCGTATAAAGATGAGTTAGTTGTTAAGTATTATCCCCGATGAGATTATAGCAGGCACCGCTTGTGTGTACGGCTACACTATTCACATACAACTTTAGTGAAAAGTATATCGGCCATTCATTTTCAACGTAAGCGTACATTGTAATTTTCCGTAATATTAGGCACCCATGGGGAAATTGTTGGAGAGAATTCAGATGCCGTGCTATCGAGGCGGGATATTTCATGTCAGAATATATGCAAGTTCTGCAATAGATAGGTGCACATTGTCGTCATGAGGCGTATCGCGTGCCTGGCCGCTCCAGTCTGTATGGCCGCAAATTGTATGCGCAGCTCGCAGCTTCAAATCGGATCGTATATTGCAACATTACAGTCATCTCTGGCCTCTGGCCCCTCAAAGCTTATCCTAATAGCTAGCTAGCTAGCTGAAGATAGAATAGACCGATGCGATGCTTTCCTCAGAGTATATAGCTGGTCCATGTGTGTTCCGGCGGAGCAAGCTCTCGTACGGCTGTATCTTTCTCGTAAAATATATACACCCCAGCTTTGGTGCAGCCAATTTGCTTTCAACATAACATTAAATCGTGGGTGGACGCACAGCAGCATTTTCTATATAGTCAACAAGGTGATATTTTTGAGCACTAACTTAACACATGACGTATGTGCTCTTCACTCATATAAGTCGACATCCAAAGACGATATCCAAAGATTGCATATATAGATAATATGGCTCGTATCTTCAATATATCATTCACCAATTAGTAAACCTTGTTGAACATACTTGGTAACCACACACAGCGATGTCCCCTATGCATCCTGAACGCTTGTAACTAGCTAGATAGATCGTGCGCAACCGACATTTGTCGTTGCGTGTTAGATCTTATACGTTGGGGACCCTGAAAGTTGTGGTGCATAAACTGGCTTAAGCTGATATAGCTGATTCAAATATGCTCATGCATGCGAGCCACAAGCAGCATATTTAATCTTCCAAATTAGCTATATGTTTATATCTTCGGAAAGAGCGATTCGGATGCGTTATTTAGGTAAGTATTGAACATCAATTAGTCTCCTTCCTGCAAAAATAGATGCGCAATAGCAAACCGGCTACTCAAACATAATCTCCATCAAGAGGGCAGCAAATTTAGTTAGATAGCAATTGGAAGTTGGCAGCAATATATTGAAATCTCTCTGATTTTTGGAACCAGAAAGTTGATCATTGCTCAGTGCGTGCACTTTAGACAACCACTAAATATTGTTCATGCGTTGCAGCAAATTTCTTAAAAATCGAATCGGAAGATGCCATTGTTCTCACAATCACTCTGATTGAAATGAAGAGCCTAGAGTTTGAGTTTGGAAACTGCTACCATCGGGATTAGTTAAGAGTAATATTAGTGATAATAGCTGCTAGTATTTTCAATAATAATTGATATTTTCGTTGTTTGTGAGGGGGGAATGTATATAGTACAATAGTGGGTTGCTTATAAGGTGATGTCATCATTTCATTTCTTGAAAGGTAGTTTTGTAGCCTAAATTGAATGCTTTGCATTTCGGAAATAGCAGGAGGGGCAGGCAAGAGAGATTGTTTGCTAAGCAAATGCATCAAGCAAGGCGTTGCATAGCAGGGATTTTTGGAGTCAACATCAGCAAAAAGAGGTAGGTGCTTTCGTGGCAAGAATCTACCAAAGTGGTTGTGGTATGCTCTCGAGTTCAATAGCTTCAATTGAAACCTCTCCCCGGCACTATATTCTAGTAAGCTGCTGAGAACCCATCATCATTTGTATAATGCTATTCAAGAATAGGTTCTGATGCATAGTTGCGAGGTCTGGGCAGTTTCGAGTCCAAGGACAGCAAAAGTCAGGTGAATAAAAAGTCACCCTTCCATTATATCTGGTGTGTTTGCCGATAAATGGAGCTTTCCAGTTCACTCGAGCTAAGCACACTGTATCACATTGGGTTGAAAATGTGAGCCATATCCTGGCTAAATTCGCCAATTGGATTACCAAGAATTGTGAGGTGCAACGAACACTGCCAATACTTTACCAGGGACCATCAAATAGTACAATCAAGTAAGTGTTCCATCAGGGTGAAATACTCAGTATCAGTTAGAGAAGTGGATAATGAGCACCTTTTTGAACAGCAGAGCCACTGGTTTATATTCAACATGAGAAGAGTATTGGTGGCCGGGCTGGTATAGTTCCTCGCTGGGTATGGCGTTTGGAATAATCAATTTTGGAAAATACGATCGATACATGCATCTAAATCAGTCCGATTTTGTTAAATAAAGACGCCAATGGTATCAATCCACAGTATTACAAGATTCAGCAGGTATTTTATGGTCCATATAGGTTAGTAAGACAAGAGAATGATAATGCTTTCGAAGTTGATTTGCCAATAATGAATAAACGTGACAGAATTATCAATGTTGAATGGTTTAAACCGTTCACAATGCCAACGTATATCAACAAAAGAGATCCACAAACGGATGCTGAAGGGAAAGATTGTCACAATTGCTGGTTATGACAAGGTTAATAAGACATATGATGTTAATTGGAAGGATTTCGCACCCACGCATGCTTCAACTATAGAGTCAACAGACGACGTAATTAGTCACTGTAATCAGTTTCTTCACCTTCATGGCCTCTACCACTTCGGCACGGGAAATACCCTTGAAACAATCTGGCCAATTTTCCTCCATTCAAAGTCTCCAGTTCCATAGGATCATCTAACAAGCCATCGAGTCCAGCCTTGGTACCTACATTCCTGCCTCCTGAATACGCCACAATTGCAGGTAATACCTTTACAGCTAGTTTATCCGACAAAAAGGGTGCATCAAAGGCGTTTATCACACAAACGGTGTAACTCCCATCACTATCTGCAATGACAGGGGACAGTGCCCTAATCAAAATCTGACACGATGCGAACGTGTCATTGATGAACACGATCACGTAGTTGGATAGCTTCATTTCTGAACTCGATATTAAATCCATGAGCTCTTTTTCCGTGCTAAAGTTCCGTAGCCTTGTTTGGATGTTGGACTTTCTCCGTAGTGTTGTCTGAAGCTGCGAGATCTGTTGTTCTCGGTAATGGTTGAACGTGCCGTCCTGCTCGAGTTCTGCCTCAAGCTGGTCAAAAAGCTCATCGTCGGTGTCTGCTGCATCGTGAGACATGGTGCAAGGAATCTCTACTCACAATAGTAGGCTTCTGTAACAGAGCTCAAAGCTTGAAAACGCCGTATGTAATGTAAATGTACTCAAGAGAAATGAAACTGAAAAGAATGTGTTGCGTGAAAGATTAAATTCATGGCGCTCAAAATTCCCGTTTCCTAAACACGAAACACGAAACACCCTTGAAGAAGCTAGACAACGCGGTTCATCCACCACCCACCACGCTACGTCCCACACGACACTCCAATCCATGTACAATGTCCATGGCTGTACCACGGAGCATCAAACACAGGAAGATTGCTTTTGGCCAGCTTCAGCGACACAACTCGGGCACGGAGATCAGATCCTCCAAATCCCCTGCCACCAAAGATAAGGATAGAGATAAACTGAGTGCAAGGATTCCAAAACCCAGCGATGATTACGCATATCTTCGAAATCTAATCCACAAAACACTATACCCTGACCAGGAGTTGAATTCAGAGGCAACTGAAACACTTCTACCTCCATTGACGTCCTCAAATACGTTGGATGTGTCCATATATGCTCTCTTTGCATTGCTTCTCAAGAATTTCGTGTATTCTTGGTATACGGACAAGTTAGACCTAGGTGGACGTGATTCCTTCACCAAAGAACTTGTATATCTGCTTGCGCACATATCTAGGGAGCTACAGAGTAGGATCACCAAATATGATGACGAATTTGTGAAATTGCTGATACTAGATATCCCCTATCTTGTTGGGAAACACATACAGAGTATAGATATGGCTCTGTGTTACGTTGCACGAGAAGTAGACAGTGAAGAATTGGAGGGAAAAGATACGATATTGGTGGAACGATGGTGTCAGGCAAATGCAGAGGAACTCGATGCTCCTGATATGAGGTATGCATACCGTCAACTACTAGTAGATAACATCACAAGACTCATTCTTCCTCACGAGAATGTGGAGTCACGGATATCCCATGAATTTGTAGTGTCCTTACTTGATGGAATTGTATTGAAGAGTGTGATTGATAGCTTTGCTGACAATTTTGTGATCTGGGATTTGATAGGTAAGATATCAAAGACGCTAATCATGAAGAAGGAAGAAAAAGATGCCGTCATTGTCGCCGCTGAGAAGATTGGGAGTAACAGCAGAGAAGAACTGAGTATTATACACAGAATACTTACCTTCTTTATCGTTGAGAGGACTTACACAATGAAGAAAGTGAACTTTTTACAATATGCTGAGTTTACTCCATTGTTCTCATTGCTTAATATGATACTACACATAGATGTGAGGTTTCCTATACTCCTGTCAATATTCCAAGTAATGTTCTACTGGCTTCTTCAAATTAACTTGTTCAAAAGATTTACCAGCAATGCCATCAAAAGAACCATATTTACATCTGTGAGTCCTGACAACATCGCCAAGGCAATCTGTGGTTTAAGACATCTCATGTTCCCCATCGACGATTCATTTGACATGAAACCACGTTACGTTCCACAGAATGAGGTAGAATTGCAGGCCGTATACGATCAGAATTTACAACAATTAATCGCTCTCTTAAAATCCAAGTCACCCGCATCACGGATGTTACTCTCTGATATCGATGCTGAAGATGATCAGTTTGTGGAGCGTAAGGCAAGATATGTTATGGACACGTTTAAATATCGGATTGTCAACGAGCTTTTCATACAGAGACTGCTGGACGCAACACTGAACTGTATTTTCCCGGAACTCCATTACCCTCTTCCACTTTCCTAATAATCCCACTCTATAAAGTTCTCTTATTCCCGCTTCTTTCGCATCGTACTAAATTCAAGCCTCTATTTTTGTGAAAATCTCGCACGCCAACTTTTGGAAGACCGTCAGGAAAAGCGCGTTTTTTCGGCTAAATTGATCTTCTGTAAAACTTATCGGCTATCGGCTAATTTTCCATATCTGTCCCAATGAGGCAATTTAGCCGGAAAATACGGCTCTGAAAGTGTACCATGACTATGTTTAAAACATAAATGGTCGGATGGTCTAGTTGGTTATGGCATATGCTTAACACGCATAACGTCCCCAGTTCGATCCTGGGTTCGATCATTTGAATTTTATTTTTTTCGCCCCGTCGTTTGCTCGTTTATCGGCTAACGCGCTAGCCTTTTTTTGTTGTAGTTGAGGGCTGAGCAGACCACTTATACTTCACTCCGAATAGCTTGTGGAGTTGGATTCATTGGAGTCATTTTCCAGTAGTGCAGATCAGCTAGTATAATACAATACGGTACAATGCTTTATCTATCATCCGCAGCCGCATCAGCAACAACGAAAACCGCCTTTCAGAATGGGGTTCAGCAACGTACTTTCATCAAAGGAGCTCTAATGTCCCTTGCAACGACAGCATATTCGGCAGTTGCGCCATCAATTGAACTTGCAAACAAAATGGAGCGTAATGAGGTACATTCAGTGAAGTCGGCAAATGAAATTGAGCTAGAGAGAATGGATCAGAAGAAGAAGTTGCTTGGCATTTTACCAAAATCTTTTGAAAGACCTACAAAGCTGTACCCGAATCATATTCCACTATACAATTATGAGAAATTGATGCTATTTTTCGGTTCATCAATAGGTGCGTTCCTACATCCTGAGAGAAATGAGTTCATTGTAGCTCTCGGGGAATCTACTGCTACTACAGGATTTCTTACGAGGTTAAGAAATGACATGCTCGATGATCCTGTGGGGAGACAAATCCTCAAGGATAGACCTTACATAACTTCTGACTATCTCAACCTCGAAAAATTGAGTAAATATCCAGAGGGATCCTTCGGAAAATGCTATTATGACTGGCTTATTAGGGAACATTGTTCCCCAGATGAAAGAGTGGATGTGAAGTTCATTGACGATGAGGAACTAGCATTCGTATTTCAGAGATATAGGCAATGCCATGATTTCTACCATGCACTTGTCGGCATCCCTGTATTTAGAGAGGGTGAAATAGCGCTCAAGTTCTTTGAATATTTGAACATTGGAGTCCCATTTGCTGGGCTAGGAGCTCTATTCGCACCATGGAACGTCAAGAAGGCAGTTGAACGTGAGCGTTTGTTCAAGGTTTACTACCCATGGGCCCTCAGGAACGCATATCATTGCAAAAAGAATCTCATCAATATCTATTGGGAAAAGATAATGGAAAAGAATGTCAATGATATCCGTAGAGAGCTCAACATCGAGTTACCTCCAGATATGCGCACTTTGAGGAAACAATACAAGAAGACGCACAAGGTAAAGCCTTTGGGCGTGTAAATTGAATGTTGGCCAGCACACAACCCCTTTATAGAGCTTAATGTACGTAACATGAATCACAACTTAATGCCCGTTGCCACTAGCACTCTTGTATCAAGTATGTGCTGCATATAAGGATTGGGCTCGAGCTCAAGGCAAGCCTCCACGAGCATGAATTTGACACCTCACTCACCTCTATTTAACACGGCGCAAACGGTAACGACGATAGCATCTTCCCCCAAACCATACTATCATTTCAGGGAAATACATACACAACGAACATACGTCCACTACCATGGCGACCACATCAGCACTCAGCACTCTACTTCTATTATCGCTTCTGCTTGCACTAGGTTTCCTCAACATTGTTCTATCATGCGCCTTATATGACACATACCAACCGCTGTGGGTGATTTTCGTTTTCCTAATGGCGCCAATTCCTAATTCACTTGCAAATTGTGCAGGACCATCATACTCATCATCATACTATGGAGATATGGATGAGGACCCCGGATCCAATTTTGCGGCATTCATGAAATTCTTGACTGGAATGTTGGTCTCAAGTGGGACGTTTTTACCAATTGTGTTATGGAGATGCGAAATCATCCCTTGGGGTAGTTTCTTACTAAGTCTAAGTGGTGGGTTCTTCATCTACATTAGCTTTGTACTATTTGGAATGGGGTTCAAGAGCTATGATGCAGCTGACGACTATGATTTTTGAGTCCTCGTTATATTTTTAAACTATTTAAGAGAATAATTATTGGTTAGAAAAGGTACACATTACACAATATTTGAGAGGGGGGTCGTGATATCAGGCCGACACTCGAGTCAACCCATGCATTTTATTCAATCTCTCTGCATCCAGCCTATCTTGCATCTCCCGTTGTTCTCTCTCTCTCAAATCCTTTTCGAGCCTCAACTTTGCCTCGTGATCTTCCTGATCTTTCGTACGCTTACCGACTATCTCTTCATCACTGAGGATCTTAAACCTTCCGTGTAATAGTGCCAATCTGAATTTCGGATGTGAATGCTCGCAATCTTTGCCCTTTGGACAAAATCCGGTAAGATAGCGTTCGCATAGCGTACCCCTGACGTGACGCTTCGTGCAATTTGGTCCGTCAGGACAGAATCCCATATTTGTGTAGTTCCAGCATTCCGGTATCTTGCTCTTTGGATCAACATGGAGATATATACACTCCGGACTCTGTGAACAAACGCCATTTGCCACAAAATGTGCGCATTCTGGCATCTTCGATAGATTGTATTCGTGTAAGAAATCACAGTTATCTCCCATCTTACAAAGTCCTCTCAACCAGTATTTGCAAACAATCTTGTTCTTAAACCCCTTAGATGGGTGTTTAAGAGGACATTCATCACCAAGTGGGCAGTGCGTACCATTCGTCTGGGTCCAATACTCGCAAGTGGGTCTGTCTGGATCTAAACCAAACTGGAACTCCTTAGTCAAGAAACCTTCAAAGGCAAAATGCGCACGTTTCTGTGCCTTTGCACGTACTTGTTGAATGAGCTGGTTTTGCTTCATGATTATAGTGGGATCAAAATTGCTCACGTTGATGGTATTTCCAAGAGGCATCGACATAGGCATGGGCATTGATGGTGGCATGGTAACTGGTACAGGTGTTTGTACCGCTTGTGAAGGTACTACAGCAGCTGAGGCTGCATTTGTTGTTGTAGCAGTACTCTCATTTGCATTTGCATTTGCATTTGCGTTTATGTTTCCAGTGGTTGTGGTAGCATTCATCGACGACATGTTGTTCATGTTGTTCATGTTGTTCATGTTGTTCATGCTCATCGGCATATTCATGTTCATCGGCATAGGCATATTCATGTTCATAGGCATATTCATGTTCATAGGCATTGGCATACCCATGTTCATGAAACCCTGCATCATTGGCATGTTCATTGGCATGTTGGGCATATTAGGCATGTTAGGAATATTGGACATATTTGCCAAGTTGGGCACGTTGGACATGTTCATAGGATTATTAGGCAGTCCTGGATTCTTGGGAAGTTGTACTGTCGTTGTCATTGTAGATGCTGGAGATGCACTCCCGCCACCCAGTTGTGGAACCGGTGGCAAATTAGGAACCGGAGGAAGTCCAGAGTTCATACCTGCACCATGCTGGCTGGCATTTCTAGTGCCCAGGGGCTGGTTCATTGAGTGTGGCACTGTCTGCTGGTTGGTCCCTGCGGGAGACGCCACCTGTGGCTTCTGTGGAATGTTCATGGTTCGGTGCTGGAGATGTTGCCTTTGGCGTTGTCGTATAGGGAAGAAAGAAGAGGTATTGTCATTTATCATCTGTATAAAGTGCAGATTCATGTTCCCACACTCATCGCAAATCGACTCTTCTTTACGTTGGAAAGTTGGCGAAGTGGAGAATTGGCAACAGACACGGCATACGGCACACAGAGCACGCCAGCACCTAGAGTTACATCAGTCTCAACACAATGTTTACCATAAACCAGCTGAACAACCGCCAGAATACATCCCCTGAAGACATTTCCCTGCTCTCGTCCCTCCTCGAGGTCATTGCTGGTTCCTTCAAAGGTCCTATGACTACCAATGATTTCATCATTGCAGAAAGATACAGATACCTAAACCAAGACAAGGGTGCACAACTGTTCTACATCACCAACGATGACAAAGACAATGAGCTCGTCACGTTGTTCATATTTTATGCCAGAGAGGGTAACCTTCCAGACTCAAGGAATATCGGGGTCAGCTTGGTTTCAACCAATCCGGAGTATAGAAAGCAAGGTTGGGTCTCTAAGCTTATGCATTGGGCAATTGCATACTATGAGACGGGCGTTTCTACAATTGAGGACACAAATATCCATATAGCCGAATCAATCTCTAACGGTACTTCTCAACAATACATTGACGCAGAAATCCCATCGCATATACGTAAATCTGAGAACATTAACTGGACCTTGTACAGTATTGTTTTCCAATTCTATGCTCGTTTTGGCTTCCATGCAGACCCACTCACCAGCTGGCTCACTATCCAATCGACAGATGTTGCAGGTAAGTTTGAGTCTTTCGAATTGGACCCAGCGAGAGAAAGTGCAATCTCCGTGAAGGAAATGGACGCCTATTTCACCGAAAGCAAGTACAACTTAGATGAAAACTTGGGCAATGAGTCCTATAACTGTGCATTCTCTGCATCCTCAGCAGGTGAATTCTGCGAAATCTCCATTGATTATTATATTCAGAATAAGCATAACCTTGATGATGCCGACGCTCTCGCCGAATACTTCAGCAAGAATACCGGAATTCACATCACAGACCACGAGACAGGAGAAGAGACCGTCGTTATCCTTAGTCCATTCTTCTTACCTTCCATCATCCTTGTCTCCAAAGTTTTCACCTCTGCACAAACTGAAGAGAAGTTTCTGGCGCACTGGTCTCGTGCCCTCCAGTACATCTACACGTACTGCAACAAGGTATGGAGCTCAACCCCATCCACCGAATGGGCCAGACCTTCAGACTTCTCTGTTGCCTTCATTGACGCAGACTTTGTCTGCAAGACTGGTTCTGTTTCCAGAGATAGATTGAAGCAGATTGTGGTGGAACAAAACGGCTGGAAAAACCACCACCCGCACATGCTTCCTATGATTCGTATCTGGGGACATCCTGAGCGTGCGGCACACATTGCTCACAATGGTATGTGGTGTCTTATGTAGAGCAATACGTACATAACTTGTAACTCGTAACAACTGGTAACATGAAAAACGCGTTGTTTACCAAATTTGTGTCTCTAAGTTCAACACTTTTTCGTCTTTGCACCTGGTCCTTGTGGCTTCCTGGTATCCATACAAGCAAAGGAGACGCAGCACAAGCCAGCAACACCAATGGCGCCTCGTCGAAGACCCGTGACGGCCAATACCACGCGCCCAGCATCCCCACCTCGCTCATTCACCGCCCGACTTGCCACATTCCGCCAAACACATCTATTCAACGATGAGCCGATTTCTTACAATACGAAAAACGGACAGTTGCATCCTCCGGAATGGCTTGCACAACAGGGCCTTTACTACACGCCCACATCCTTAAAATCCAGATATACGGTCACATGCTCCACCTGTGGAACTGTGATATCGCAGCCACTATTGAGATCCACGGATGTTGCTCGACTACATTTACAACAGTCTCCGCAATGCTCCATAGCGAGAATCTGGGTATTCCGCAGCAATAATGATAGAGAACATGAACCTGTCGATGCTGCATTTATTCCGGATGTTACAGCTGCGCAGGGTGTTGCTGTACGTGAATCAACCTTCACCAATAACGGAATTTGGACTCATGAATTCCCAGACATCGACATCATGACGCAATCGGGTCTCTATTACGATCCATTGAGTGAGAGGCCGCAGGAGGATGGCACTGCAATTCTTGATGATAGGGTGATCTGCATGTATTGTGGATTGAACTTAGAAGAGTGGGAACGCGGAGATGATGTCATATCAGCGCACAGGGATGCAAATCCGGCTTGTTACGTGTTTCGAAGTAAGGAAGAACTAGTACCGATCCAAGCACCAGTATCAGATTCACGGTATAGTCCCGGAGTTGATCTTGATGTACACATGCATGACGACGATGAGGATGATGATGATGGTATGCCCGTTCAGTTCGATAATGCGGACGAGTACGGTGATAACGATATCCCCATCAGGGGTCTTGAAGGGGAAGATCATTCCGTTGTTTCTATTGAATCTGCCACAACTACAACAACTACGACGGCGTTACCAGTAGAAATAGTGGAGGTTGATGAAGTAGAAGAATATTTGCTTCAAGATGATCGACGAGATGCCACGAGCAGGGATGTGAGAACTGTGGAGATTCCCAGCGTTAAATCTTCTGAACTTAGTCAATTTTTTACGGAGATGGATTTAGAGAGTGAGCATGAAGCTGGTGCCTCTTATTTTGCGGCAAGGAAAAAGCAAAGAACGGCAGAGAGTCAACATGGGCTTGAGAGGACAAATTTAGAGCCTATGGTGGCTGAAGAGGACGAGAAGGCACACGAGGAACAACCGATAGCTGAGCAAGTTGAAGAGATTGAAGAAATTGAGGAAACTGAGAAAGAAGTGGCTGAACAGCCCGAGCAAACTAGTGCGGGTGAACCCGCACAGCTTGCCTCTGATGGAAAGGATGATGCGAACGACGACGACATTGATATGAACCATAATGATTTTGAAGTTAATTCTCACGACTACGGTGCATTTCAACAGCTAATACCCCAAAATGATGTGATAGATGTGATATCACAAAAAGGTGCCGAAGCTGCTCCTTCTGTAGCTGCCGATGAAGATGCTGTTTTGGGAGGTGTTGCCACTGTTGTTGCTTACAAAGTAAATGGTATTATTGAAGCAAACAATGTGCCCGATCACGATATAGACACACCTGCACCTACAAACAAAGAAGACGCAACTGCATTTACTAGTGACGCACATGCTCTGGAGGATGTATCAAAGGAGGTGGTTGCTGCTCCTGCATCTGTTTCTGATGATACGAGCAACGAAGAAGCAGAATTGAGTCGAGTCAAACAACTTGAATCTGAACTCAAACTATTGAAGCTGCAAATTGAAAAGCTTCAAAACCAGAGTGTACCGGTCATACCACATATATTGAAGCCCGCAGAAAGTGACCGTACTAGAACTGAAGAAGCAGTCGTCAACAATGATGTGGTAGAATCGGAAAGGGAAGAACTACAACTGGCCGATGGTCCAACAGAAATAGAAACCGAAGATATGGTTGCCGAGAAGAAGAACGAAGAAGCCTCAACCGAAAAATCACAAAACAATACTGGAAACGAGATCGCCTCAGAGGAGGTTCTAGAACATGAGGAAATGGAAGTAGATCAATCTTCACTTGTTGAGATGGGTATCAAAATTGAAGAAGAGAATCCTGCAGATGCATGTAAGACTCAAACCGTCATCAAAGAAGAAAAGGTGGATAGTCAACTACTGCCGCCACCGCTGAAGAAATCGAACAAGAATAGAACTAAGAAAGAGAAAAAGAAAAGAGTGCATGATGTTGAAGAGGTTAGAGACGATGATCCGTTAGCCTTTAAACCGAAGAAGGCAAGGCACAAAAAGAAGAAGCGGTCTATTCGACGAGACAAAGAGGTTCCTGCCGCTGACGATGCAGAGACAGTGATAAAAATTGAACCAGAGATAGGTTTGGCGGCTGATGATGCAGATAATACATCGAGAAACGAGACAAGTGAGATTCCTACCGAAGCTGACCAAAGTAAGCAAGACCAAAGAATAGAGGACGTTTCAAATGGTGAGCATTTTTTACAGTCTGGATTTGTGCCTGGTGCACACAGAGTCAAGATATCCAACATTGAAGAGAATTACCACGACGATGACGCTGAGAAGGAGAATGTCAACCCAACGAATTTTGAGAATGATGAAAGTTACAACGATACGTCGCCTACGCTACTTCGAAAGAATGCTGAAGGAAGAACCAAGGAGAAGGGGAAAGAGAAACATGAAACCAAAGGGTTGAACGATAACAGCAATTTGGCCTTCCAATTGGATTTAGGGCTAAACCTTAGTCACGAGTACATAGCAAACAACCAAAGCACGCCTTACGCTTCCAATGTGAGAGATGCCTTGGAGATGTCGAGTGAAAACCCACCTGTTGCACCCTCTACTGTTGCTACCAGTGGAGAGAAATTGGGGGTATCTGATATTGCTCCGGAATCAACCTCATGGGCACCCCTTGACAGCAGCAAATGTCACACCGTCTACGCAGATGTTAAGGAGGCAGTTGGGTACGTAAAGGAGGTTCTCGAGAGTCCCTACGAGCTTCTTGGAGAGGATCTCGACGGTCTGCTCACAGAGTTTGTGGGTGCCATTCCGCCGGAACAGCTCGGGATGAGTGTGCGGGAGTGGATGCGGTGCCAGGAAGAGCAGGCGGTGGCGCTTGTCGAAGAGAAGGCGGAGCTGCTACATAGGCAGCTGCACGCCGCCCGCGCTGCTGCCGAGGCATACCTAGAGACGCTGTAGTTGTAATTGGTAATCGTAGTTTAACAGTTTAACAAACGTCAACCGTCCCTTGTGATACGTCAGCGCCAGCGTTAAAGCGAAAATCAACAGTTTTCGTTATCGACGGGGCAGACGAGGACTTGGCGTTATTCGTTTCATTACGTTACGTTACGTTGAACTCACTACACAGCACAACACAGTGCATAGACACCGCACAGCAGCAGAAGCAGAAGAAGAAGAAGCCATGGATCACGTCGACAGCAGCCTTTCGCAGGGACTCGGCGTGCGCCGCATTGCCGGTGACGCGCCCAACGAGACGTTGCCCGCGATGGACAGCAACACCAACACCAACGCCATCGCCTTTAATAGCCAGGAAATAGAGACCAACAGCATCTCCTCTGCCTCCTCAATGGCGAATTCAAACCTGAATATAGTCAACAATAACGGCAGCTCCACTATGCTGGCACAGGACATGGATCGCATGGGCAATGGCGTTGGGAACGCTACCTTAGGGAATATTAATAGAATCCGTCTCCCAATGGCTCTCCCGAGCGACGGCGTCAATTACGACAGCACAGATGTTGATATGGACGGTGATGACGACGATGATGATGATAATGATGATAATAATAATAATAATAATACCACAAACCACCCCCGCCGCCAAGACCCGGGCGAGGATCAAGATCAAGATCAAGACCAGGATCTCGATCCAGACACTGATGACGAACAGCATGCGAGATCTCAGATGTTGCGCAAACGCGCAAGAACCAATTCTGTCTCTATTCCGAATAACTCATTGCTACGCCACTACTCCACAAATGTTGGCCAACAGATACATGTTTTGCCTCCTGAAATGCTCTGTCTCATATTCTCCTACGTTCACTCTAAGAAGGACTTGTTATCGATTGCATTGACTTGCAAATATTGGGCCGATTTAATCATCAGTATGGTTTGGTTTAGACCGGGAATAAACAATAAGTCCATCTTCCATAAATTGGAGACCGTCATGAAGATGGATCAATCTCAGACGGTCTGGGATTACAGGAAATTCATCAAAAGGTTGAACTTGTCGCTAATCCCATCAATGGTTAATGGTCCATTCCTTGAACTATTCGTTGGATGCACTAATCTAGAGAGAGTCACTCTTGTCAACTGTAATAAACTCACTTCCGCGTCGATCACTAAATTACTAGAAAACTGTAAGAGATTGCAATCAATTGATTTGACAGGTGTCTCTAGCATACAAGATGATATATATATGCAATTGGCTAAACATTGTAAGAGGTTACAAGGTTTATACGCACCGGGTTCTGCCAATATATCAAAAACGGCAGTTCTGGAGCTAATCACCAATTGTCCATTATTGAAGAGAGTTAAGTTCAGCGATTGCAACAATATCGATGATGAGGTGATTGATGTTCTCGTTCAATCATGTCCTAGTTTAGTCGAATTGGATATACATGGATGTGAGCAAATTACAAATGAATCATTATACAAGATATTCTCTCAGCTTGAGTGCTTGAAAGAGTTCAAAATCTCCAAGAACTCAAATATTACATATGAATGTCTTGAATCATCTGTGCATGGATCCATTGTCTCCCTTGATAGGCTGCGGATTCTGGACTTTACGCAGTGCTCCAATATAACTGATAAAGCCATTGTGAAATTGATGAAGCTGGCTCCAAAGCTAAGAAATGTTGTCCTTTCAAAGTGCTCTTCCATTACTGATATATCCTTGAGTGCCATTGCCACATTGAGCAAGAATTTGCATTACATCCATCTTGGTCATTGTAGTAATATCACAGACGTTGGTGCTAAGGAGTTGATTAAAAGTTGCTATAGGCTTCAGTACATTGATTTGGCATGTTGTAACCAATTGACCAATGAAACGATTGTTGAACTTTCACGTTTACCCAAATTGAGGAGAATTGGCTTGGTGAAATGTAACCAAATTACCGATGAAGGTATTTTAGCACTTGCCGATAATGCCAAAAATTCTGAAGACACGCTTGAAAGAATTCACTTGAGTTACTGTGTCAATTTGACGATATATCCAATAAGTAGATTGTTGAGAGCATGTCCAAAACTCACGCATATATCACTTACAGGGATATCACAATTTTTGAGGCCAGATATCACCCAGTTCTGTAGAGAACCACCATCTGAATTTAATCCACATCAAAAGTCAATATTTTGTGTTTTCAGCGGAGAGGGAGTCAAGTTATTGAAAGATCATTTAATACATATTATTCAGACTACAGAAGTGGAAGATAGAGAGGCGATGGAAATTGAGCAAATTGTGGCGGGAATAATTAGCACTTCAACCCCAACTAACATAGAGATCATTCGCAGAGGCGTAGCTAACGACAGATTCAATCATTTCCTTAACACAGCTAGAGAATTCATACAGGACTATGAAGATATCCATATAACCGATGAACAACTTGAACTATTTGCAAGATGCATTTTTGGGGGAATCCAGCAAACTCAGGCTACGAGGATCCAAAGGTTTTTCCAGTTAATGCACGATAGACCGGCAAGGTCGAGGGCTAGAGCTCGTGCTCGCCTATTGCAGGCTCGGCAGGAAGAGGCTATTGAGCGTCGTAGAAGGTTGGCTATTCAAGGAGTGGGACCACTGGAGACACTTACGCCAGAGGAAATTGCATTTCTAAATGAGCTTCCTGCTAATAGAGACAACAGAGATGCCACGATGAATGGATTACGAAGATTACTGCAAATGAACAGGCGAGCTGCACAAATTCAACTGGGACAGACAGTGCAACAACCATTTGAGACTGATGAAAGACAGATGGCCAGAGTTCCTAATGGTGGGAATCTGTTCACGGGTATAGATGATGGTTTCACCGGACGCACCAACGCTAACGTTGATGCCAATGGAGCGGCCAATGGCGATGGCAACATCAACGGAGGAGGAGGAGAGGAAGAAGTCATGGATGAGCCTATGGATGATTAATCGTGGTATGTTGTGTAGAAGTAGTAAACTTAGCATTATCAATCAATACCAGTCATCCCTTTCGGATGGCACTGGAAACGCATTGGGTACTATATAAAAGGCGATTATACTATCTCTTGTCATACTGGGATGTTTTAATTATCAAACAATGGATCAGTACTCGGTACTAACGGTAATGCAAGTATTTCCGTAGTAAAGCATTATGAAAAAAAAAGATTCGGGATTATTAATTATTTTTGAAAAGATGAATGAATAAAGTGAAAGTTACACGGCGATGGGGTAGCACATTCTCAGGGTGTATGCCCACGGGTTTGACAAGAGCATTGTATTGAGTCTCTCAATTTCCAAATCTGGATCCTTGCCAACAGTGAATTCTTGAAGTTCTACATCATTGACGTCAAAATGATGATGATCTTTAGCTTTGATGAACAATTTCCGTCTTGCTAATAAAATCCGACGTACTTTCCATTCTCTGAAAGGCATTAGTAAAGCCGCTGAGACAATACATGAAACACCGACCAATATTTGACAATATAAGAATTGTTTCTCCATATGCGGGCGTCTGAGTTTAAATCCAGCGAGTTCTGCAATCAATAATGGGAAGCCACCTGTAAACATTTGAATTGATATTGCATGATTCAAGTCTTTACCACCACCACCGACGATATCTGCCGTCATAGGACCGAAATTGACCCAATTGACACCTAATAAGAATCCAGCGAGGAATGCAAATGCCAATAATTCACTGTAAGTTTCGACAAAGATCCAAAAGAAGAAAACAAATATAGCTATCAAGACCGTTGATATTACCGTTGTATTGACACGACCTATTCGTTCCGATAGTAAACCCAATACTGGTCTACCAACAGTCTGTGCAACACTCTGTACAGTGGTGACGTTAGAACCTTGTTTATAAGTTAGTCCGATACTGGTAGCGTATGATGATAATGAGAATAATAAGATTGTGTAAGCGAGTCCATAAACCATGTTCCAGAGAACCAACATTAACAGTGGTACAGATTTTATCAAATCTACTCTCGTTAGAAATTCCGTTAATTGATACCACAGTGGTTTCCTCTCTGACTTTGGAGTAGTATCCTTCAGAGGTCTGAAAGTTCTTATGAGGAAGACGGAGATAGTTAACATGAATCCGCATATAAATGCTTCCATACGAAGTGCCCATGCTATACCTTGTTTCAAACCTTCATGTGGATTGTTTGCATATTCCGGTTTATTCATGTACATCTTGATTATTTCATCAACGGGTCTTGCAAAAATGATACCACCCAAACCACCACCTGCAGTGGCGATACCTTGTGCAATTGATCGTTTCTTCAAGAACCAACTTGGTAAAATGACAAAAGTAGAACCTGCAACTAGTGCCCATCCAATAGCCATGAGGAATCCTTGGAACATGATCAATTGGATAACCGTTTTAGAAATGGATGCTAACCAATATGCCAAAAATGTTAATGCCGTACCTATAGACATGATGAGTTTATAATTGTACCTCCTGCATAATCCATTGGTGAAGGCACACGATAAAAAGGATAAACCTAAACCTAGACCACCGATCATTACGTACTGTTCCATTTTAGCACCTTTAAAATATTCTTTTGTAGTGTAATAGTTTAAGAAAACACCAAAACAGGCATTCATACCCCAACTGAATGTGTTGATCATCAAGACGCAAATTGCGGACGTCCATGCCCAAAATCCGCCATCTGGAGGCCTGTTCTCGATATCGAATTTGTTATACTCACCAGTATCTTGAACCTCTGCCTGTGTCTCTGGATGGTCATGCAATTTCTCCTCGTCATAAGAAGAAGCGCCTAGTTCTTCATCTTCTTCCGGGTTGCTCTCGTTCTCGTTCTCAGCTGTAGCTGCGGCGGCGGTGCCGACTTTGATGCAGTCGTTTGGATCGAAAGAAGGATTCGGCTGAACTTGCGTTCTGGCGAACCTATTATCATCAATAATGTTGGATATCACCGTCGACGTGCGTGTGAGCAGATTTCCCGTACTCGTACTCGTACCGGCACGTCGGCGCGTATCTATATCTATATCTGTATCATTGTGTACATTTGTATGTGGATGTATGCTTTCTGTAACGTGTTGTGGATAGTGATGTATGTTAGAGGAAGCCAACGAAGCCGTGTCAATGCTATGAGTATCCGTATCTTGTGTGCTTGCGAGTGATTGTGCCGCTGATGCAACGGATGTATGCGATTCTCGGGAGGGCATAGCTGTACTGCACAATTAGATATAGCTATAGTTATAGATATAGTGCTATTACTGGTTATCTATCGATGTCTGGTAGGCGGATGTGGCTCTTAAGTAGCCGCAGCGGAGTAGTTAGTGAATCATAGTTGGAGTGGAAAGCCGTTGAGTCAGCATTGGCGTCGGCTCCTTCCGCATTCGGAAATGAGGAACAGATAGCCGAGATAATAACTATGGGTTATGGGTTTTAAGAGTATACGTTGGTTATACAGGGTCAGACACTACTCGTCGTCACTGTCTTCTTCATCATCATCATCACTGTCCTCGTCTGCCTCATCGAGCCACTTTAGGAAAGGTCTAGCGGTCTTTCTGATGGTTCTCGACGTTTCCTTATCAACGTACTTCTTAGAAACGTGAGTTGCCCAATCTCTGATCACATCCTCTGAGACGAGATCATTATCATATAGCGTCATTAGGATCTTAGGCACTTGAGAGGTTAGTTCTGGATGTTGTACACCAACCAAACGTTCTATACCACCGAGTAAAGATTTCTCCAATTTTTCATCGGTGACGAGCTTACCTAATAACCCCTTATGCTGTACGATTTGTTCGACAATTTCATCATCGAAGAGAACTTGTGCAAGAACTTCAACCGTTTGTCTATCACCCAAGATACCGGTAGCGAGAATTTGTTTATAGATGTCAACGTCGGATGGGAATTCATCAGATTGAGCGAGCCAATTACCAAACTCTGCGTATTTAGCACGAGCTTCACCGACATTGAGTTTCTCGAGTTCAGCTGCTCTTCTCTCGATGGCTTCTGCGGACATGTCAACTGACCAGTCTTCATCCTTGACGATCACCTTTGCTGCTGCGGTTGTTGCATCGGCATCGGCATCAGCTGCACCATTACTGCTTTTCTGTTTGTTTGCAATATCAGAGATGGACTTACCACCACCAACGACGTTAGCGGATGCGGTATTTGCCTTCTTATTCTTCTTAGATTCTGATTTTGGAGGATTTTTCAAAATGTATGACACTAACTTAAAAGTAGGACTAACACTAGTAATTTTACCACATGCTTTACAATCTCTTTGTAAGAAATCACCTGGTAAAACTTCCAAGACAGTTTCCGGATTCTTACATTGTGGACATAAGACAAATTTGTCAATGAAACCATCGAGACAATCTTGTAATTTTGGGGTCTCATGAACACCATTGATCAAATAACGTTCATTCTTTGAATCGATGGAAGTTTGTGCACCGAGTTCGAAACCGAAATACTTGAGTACGTAAGATGAAGGACGTGCCAATGCAGTTGCAACGTCTGCCAAATTGAGGATATTGGTTTTGATACCGTTACCACTACCTTCTGATTTTGCCTGGATGAGCGGCATCTTGTAACGGTAGAAGGGGTCATTGTTTGACCTGCAGATATTGACGAGGGACATATTTGTGTTGTGTTGTCTGTTGTGCTGTGGGTTGTTTCGTCTCTTGTCTCTTGTCTCTTGAACTGTCATCTCGCCGTCGTCTTCAGTCTTCAACTTTCCGCTTTGAAATTTGAAGTTTGAAATCTGAAAAATTTGCCGTGGCGCCGCGAAGGAAATTTGAAATTTGAAATTTCATAAAACTTCAGCTTTCAACTGGGTCAAAGACAAGACAAAGACAAGGACAAATACAAAGACAGGACAAAGACAGGACGAACAACCACCACACAACAATGCCGCTCCTAGACGACTATTGCGAGGCATTGCAACTCCACGACTCGATCCGTCTCGGACTTCTCGTGCACAGAACGCTGACGGACAACTCCTCCTCCGTCTCCAGATCTACTCCACTTGACATTACACGTCGCATTGAATCAGCAGCTGCAATTGCTCCAACTCACTCTTACACTCCACAACAGACAACAATTCACGTCAAAGTAGTCACGGCATTGTTTACACATGATAAACTCAAGACCATCAGAGAACTAGGACGAGGTCTAAGTGCAGACCCACCACTATTCATCCCCGCTGCAGTCATTGCCGTACGTGGAGTACTCCGAAGAAATGAGATGGATATGAATCTCGATCTGGATTTGGATCTCAATCTCGATAAGACCGCAGAGGCATTACAGGTACCACTCTCTGCAGCCATTGGAGTACTGGCATTATCATCATCAAAAGATTCATTTAAATCTAATACAGTACCCCCAGCAACCGTTGCTGCAATCCACGTCTTTGCTGGCGTATTATTAGGAACGCATGCAAGAACTGGTCATTGGGCAGCAGCAGAAGCTCTCGTGAAAGTATTACGAGGTGCACTACCCAATACGAAATCTACGAAATCTAATGGTATTACTCGTGAAGCCATTCCAGGTGCTGAAGCAGCTTATCTATACGGTGTCGCAAGAACACAGACTCGTGGTGGTGGACGATTGGAATGGAATGCTGCATATGAAACGCTAATGAGGGCTACAATGCAAACTCCTCATGGTGAAGCATTACATTGGAAACTTCTCTTCCTATTGCTTCCATTACGGGCATTAATGAATGGGACATTACCTAAACCAGAGGTATTATTAAACTCCTCTTCACCTCTATTGGTTGTCTTAACACCACTATTTGATGCAATGCGTCGTTTGGATGCCTTCAAGTATGCAACATTGTTAGAGAGTGACCCATTGATACGACGTGTGTTGTTACAAGGTGGAGTTGCAGCATTGTATGAACAATTGAGGACCCCATTGGCATTACGCATAGTAAAGGCTTGCGCTGAAGAGTTGCAATCACATATATTACCATTACCAGTACTACAAGCAGTAGGAGTAGCAGAAGCGGACGTGGCTGCATTGGTGGCCAGCGGTGCTGTACGTGGGTATGTGGCACACACGCAACAAGCACTGGTGTTATCGAAGAGAGCGCCATGGGGGTAGCTTCAAGCCTTAAGCCTTAAGTTAAGTACTGTGTACTGTGTACTGTTCGTAGTCCGTTCACTCGCTCAAAACTGAAAACTCAAAACTCACGATTTGGCTGCTTCTTCTGCTGCTGCTGCCGCCACGATCCACGACGATGCTTCTGCTGGTACTACACTGGGCACTACTCTAGTTCCATTGCCACCCGCCACCCCCACACACGACAATGCCCTTCTCTCTCGACGGCGACTACGCCCTTCGCCAACTCGCAGCACTCAGAGACTCCGCAGCAGCAGTCTCTTGGACGGCCCTCACCTCAGCCGGTTTCGTCACTGATACAGCAGCTGCTAATATCAAAATACTCGCAACTACAACTTCACTAGCAGAGACTATCAATGGCAACCCTCAACCATACGCAGATGCAATCTACCAAACTTTACTCACTCTCAGTCGCAAGGGTAAGGAAAACAAGCACTTGTTGAAAGTTGTACTTACAACTCTTTACGATTGTCTAACTAATCAAAATCAGAATCAGCTTCCTTTCTCTAAATCCTTCATTAATGCAGCAGCACCAAATGATCCTTGCAAGCCACTGATCAAGTACCTCACATTGGCCGATGGCACCAACTCTACAGAGGACTCCATCATCGCACTACTCGCAGCTTTTGCAATCACTCACTTCCTCGTCAACTTCCAATTAAACGCAAAGGAAAACACTCAACAATTGCTATCATACATCCACCCTTCATCATCGTCAACATACTCCTTCTTAGAGTTACAACTCCTCAAGGAAATCCTCTCAGTGAAACCATTGAGATTAATCTACCTCGCAGAGACTCCGCTCTCAGCAAACAAATATTTGAAAACACTAACAAACACCCTCTCAAATAGAAACAATGACCTACAAATGAAATACCTCTCAATTTATTGTTTCTGGACACTCACCTTCTCAACCTCTTTCAACAAATCCATTGCAACTCCTCAATTTGCTCATCTCATCCCATTGTTCTTTAACTTTGCCAATGATGCAGTTAAGGAAAAAGTCGTTCGTCTCTCTATCTCTTCTCTACTAAATATCCTCAATGGTGTCCACAAGAATGGCAATGGCAATGGCAATGATGATGATGATGATCACATCGTCAAATCATATTTACTCGCAAATGGTCTCACCATTGTGAAAAACTTACTTCAAAGAAAATGGTCAGATGAAGATCTCAAGGAAGATTTACAATCATTATATGATACACTCAACGCTTCTATCAAATCTTTAACCACTTTCGATGAATACGCAAATGAACTATCCCTTAAAAAACTATCTTGGTCCCCATGTCATAAAAATCAAGAATTCTGGTTTGATAATATCGATAAATTTAAAGAAAATAACTGGAAATTGGTATCTAAATTATTAGATTTACTCTCAGCGCAACCAATCATAACCAATTCAGAGACTGATGATGAAAATCAACTGTACCTCAATCAAGCAATCGTCTGTTATGATTTGGCAATGCTCTTAAAAATAGCTCCAGAAGTCTCTAAAATCATCTCTAAGAATAATTCAAAAACGAGAATTATGACATTGATGAACTCTCCAAATTCAAATGTTAAATTCGAAGCTCTAAAGGCAACTCAAATGCTCGTCGCCGCTTCCCTATGAAACATTACATTGCCTTACCTTCCCTTTTACATTACTCCCTTCATTATCCATTAATCATTATCGTTTATAAATAGGGTATGTAGTATGTAGTATGTAATATCTTTTCATATCGTATCGTATCGTATTTTATCGTATCATCTCATATCAGATCGCGTCTACTCTTCGTTTCTCTTTACGAACCATAGCTTCCGTTCCCACCTCCGTTACCATTCAGCATGTTCATGTTTAAACCCATGTTCATATTGTTCAGCATTAGATTGTTCATCATGTTCATATTCATCTGTACAGCATTTCCATTCTCGTTCATACCACTAGCATTGAGCGTCAAATCTCCCAATTGTTGTCTTAACAACAGGTCATAGTCCACACCTGCACCTACACCTGCACCTGCACTGACACCGCGTGGTGGACTCTCCATCGTCGCTGCAGAATTGCTTCTGGATCGACCACCACCATTGACTCCATTCCATCCACCAACGCTCGCAACACTGCTCCTGTGGCCGGATCGCAAAACACTTCCATTTCCATTAACAGTACCATTGCCATTGCCATTGCCATTGCGCACACCACACTCCTCGGCGAGCCTTCTCATAGAATTGTTCTCAATGACCACATCTTGTAACGCGAGTCTGATCTTAACTAGAATCTTTCGCTTTATCCAAACTTCCAGAGATGGTATCGATAAAATCTTGTGGATAAAGTTACATCCGCTGCCACCCCCGTTCAAAATCTTAGAAAGCGTTCTCGGAACATTGTCGTCAGTGCCAGTGCCAGTGTCGGTGTCGATGCTGGTACCGTTACCATCACCTTCGAGTGACTCTTCTCTCAGAACGTCACTGCCAAATATCTTTGTTAGAATCAAGTCTCTAGCCCGCAGATCGTTACGACAGTTGACAATCTTCAAAACACTCAGTGTCCCGAGCTTTAACGTGCACAACTTGACAAATTTCGCGTCTTCGTCTTCCTCTTTCTCTGATGCGTTGTTGTCTGCATCCTTGTCGGTGTCGGCATCGACATCTGTAAACTCTCTTTCGTGAGTCAACACATACGCCATCAAGTATGGTTTGTTCTTCACTAGATGGCAAGTCTCCAAAAACCACGTCGCAAGTAAGGATCCATTAACATCCGTCATAAGTTCCCAACACCACGTCAAGATGGCAACGCAGACAAGCATCACCAATTCCTTGTTCTCCCCAAAATCCGCATCGCCATTGGCATCATCAATCGTCTCCAAACAAGTTCTGGCCGCACGCGCACCAAACCTGTTGGACGCAACCTCTAAAAAGGAGCCAACTAAAGCTTCAAAGATGAAATAAGAATAAGGTTGGTCAAACTTCAAAACTCCGTGAATAACATAATTCGCATACGTATCATTGAATAAGTTATGAGTATACGGTTTCAAAGATTGGGACACCATTTCCATCTCTCTTTTCGAAGTGATCGTGTTGATGAGTTTCTGTGCAACCCAGGTTCCGTTCTTGTGTGCAGACATCTGCGACAGATATGGAGTTAGTTTCTTTACAATTATCTCTCTCACCTCAGGGGATGAACATTCGACAAGTTTTTGTACAATCGTATTACCCAAGTAATCAGATGCAAGTTCTGGCAATTCTTCATCCATGGCTAGTGATATCTCATCGATCTGAGTGGTGGATAACACGTTTTGATCTAGCTGTTTCCTAATCTCTCTCAAGGAAGGATTGTCAAATTTCCGCTGGGCAATTGGAGGAGGAAGGGGACC
Source organism: Pichia sp. P7020A (assembly GCA_025531525.1). Lineage (NCBI taxonomy): Eukaryota > Fungi > Ascomycota > Pichiomycetes > Pichiales > Pichiaceae > Pichia > Pichia sp. P7020A. Next base: position 26,292 of record JAMYHI010000179.1, read on the forward strand.
CAACCCATCCTTCTTAATATTCATGAAGTTCAAAGAGTTGCTGATAAGCGCCTCCAGCTTCACCTTTGACTCTGCATCAAACACGACGATGTCATCTGCTCCCTCTGAAGTTTGATCCTGATTCGAATCTTGAATTTTTTGATTTGAATTCTCATTCTCATCCATAACAAAGAGCATCACCTTACGGAATGAACCAATCAGTTCGTTGAGGGTGGTGTGTTTGAAAGGCGTAACGTCAAGGTTAGGGCCGTCCATGTGTGAAAATGATTTTGAATGAGGTCTCGAGATGGAATTGGAATGAGAGCGAGAGTAAGACTGAGTGTTGGAATTAGAGCTAGAATTCTGGTGTAATTGTGATTGTGATTGTGATTGATCATTGTGCACAATATTAGGAACTAAAAGTTGGTTGTTAGATTGACTCAGTGAGTTTATCTGTAAATTGAGAAAGTCGATTGGGTTCGAACTTCCTGCTGCAGAGCTGCTACCGCTAGCGCTACCACCGGTACCATTGGAGGTGACTATTGACTGTGATAATCTCATAGGCAACATGGATACACCGTTGAGTTCCAGAATTCTAGCAAATAAGATCTGGCATTTCATTCCCGGATATAGCTCATAATTGTTTAAGGTCGCTTTACAGTTGATTGAGGAGGGGATATCCATAAATTCTGCAACAACGACTATATCGTTTGAATCTTTACAAAGAATTGAACGTACGCTTTGCAGAGGTCCGAATTGTTTGAGTATTTTGTAGAAAGTGCTTGAATTGGTGATTTGTGGATCTTTGGGGACATTGATAAACAAGAGAGTGTTTGTCGGTCCCAGCATCGGATTGGTGTGTGTGGAAGTGATGGAAATGGATCCCTCTGGAATTTTATCCTGTAAAATTAGTGACGTTGAGGTTGACGGCATTTGTGCGGGCGAAGAGTTGGAAGGGAAGGAGAATGATGACGCCCTTGCCATTTCGGATGTTGTCTGCTGCTGCATTTGTTGTGGCACATTGCCATAAGATTGTTGTTGTTGTTGTTGCTGTTGCTGTTGTTGCAAAATCTGATGCGGATATAGACTATTTACAGAGAGAGGCGCAGCATATGTTTGTGATCTTGGACGGTTACTTTGTTGTTGGTATTGCAATGAGGGGTTCATTGAGTTCATACCACCATTCATATTGACCATATTATTCATTTGACTCATTGGATTGATGTTAATATTTCTATTTGAATTCATCATATTCGATTTCATATTCGTATTCGTGTTCGTATTGCCATTCAAGCCCAAATTCAGATTATTCAAATTCATATTCACATTGGCAGAGGTGTTCGAGTTCATACCTGAGGGGAAATTTTCATCTATTGTGGCAAAGAGGTTTTGTTGCTGCTGTTGTAGTGATATCGTATCGACATTGTTATTAGAATAAGATCTCAATCTACTAGCCCCTTGAACAAATTGATCATCCACGTTGATAATAGGTGGCAGTTGTTGTTGTTGTCCTTGGTATTGATACTGTGGATTGAAAGGAGGTGTGGATGCCGTTGACAGTGGAGTATTCAAGCAGTTATCTTCCCAAATGGGATTTGACAAAACTGAGAGGGAACGTAAACGAGAAGATTGGAGATCATTGATGGCACCATTTCCGTTGATGGTGGTATTATTATTGTCATTCTTCAGAGAGACTAGTCCTGGAAGTGCAGTAGCATGGCCTATTGCTGGGAGTGTACCAGATCTGTGTCTTGTTCGCAGTCCCAGTGAAGCCGATGCTGACGTGGCACTTGTGTTGGAGGCTGAGGCCGGTGTTGCCGCTGAGTTGACTGAGCCTGCCGCGTTGCCGCTGTCTGCCGCCACTGCAGTTGAGAATTGCTGTGCCTGTGATTGTGTTGTCATTAGCTATTGCTGTTGCTTTTGCTCTTGCCCTTACTCTTGTTGCTGCTCTTGCTCTTACTCCTGCTCTTGCTCTTGTAGTCTGGGGTCGCCGTTGTTGTTGCTGTTCCCGAAGAGCCAGTTTCGCTGAGCATTTCGCTGTGAGCGGTGCACGGGTGCAAATTTTAGAGGGGAACGCAACGGGGCAACTCGCAAACTGGTAACATGAAATAGACAAGAGAATAGACAAGAGAATAGACAAGGATACAACTGCAACGACAACGGCAAAGACAACAGCAGAACACAGCACAGCAACTGAAAGCATGTCCGCAGCACACTCTCCACTCGGCTCTGCACCGATCCCACGTGCAGGCCCCTTCTACAGATACTCTGCCACCTTTCTCGGCGCTACCATGTGGTTCTGGATCTTCTACAGAGCTAAGCACGACTGGAAGCATTGGGTTGGTATCGAGCACCCATGGGATCACGGACACTGAAATATCAATTATGACCTCTGAACAGAACGATGTCCATTTTATTTATTCTTTATAACTATACATTCTTTATATCTAACCAAGATAAACCTTTCGAAATACCAAATCACTCACTCAATCACTCACTCAATCACATCAAACCTTGTCATAAATTCATTAGTACTACAGTCACTATACAATACAATGCAATACACCATTATTTCTTGCATGAATAGTTGATACCTGATAGCACTATTTAAAGAATTTCTTTATCTTCTTCATAAATCCACTATTACCATTGTTATTGCCATTATCATTTACTTCCTCTGGCCCATTTCCAATGTGACCACTCGTAGCCACCTTCTGCCATCCATCCTTACCCTGTGCAGACTTTGCCGACACATTCGAATTGGAATGCAAAGGTGAAAGTTGTTCCGTGAGCTCATCCTCTATCTTCTTCTTCTTCCTTTGATTGTTATTCATATAATGCATATTCCCAGCTCCACCTCTTCCAGTGGAAAAAACAGGACTTAATTCCATCTCATTATCATTACCACGTAAATGACTAGAGTTACCTGTCTCATTATTCTCTCCGACAAGCGCACTCGGAATGTGGTCAAATTTACCAATATTACCCGCACCTCCACGTCCAGAAGATGCGACAATCTTACCATCTTTGTCATGATGAAATCTCTTCTCCTCTGCCTCCAAAATGATATCGTGATGGCTCTTTCCATGGCTTTGTCCATGACCATGACTATGACCATGGTTGTGGCTGTTGGTGTGTGATGACCGGTACTTCTCCCACTCTTCCTGTGTCATGATAACCTCGTTAGCAGAGTCATCGGTTGCCACTCCGTTACCGTTGCTATTGCTATTGCCATTGTTATTGCCATTGCTGTTTCGACGATGGTTCATACCCATGTTTACGCTGCGGCTGTTGGCGCTGCTCTTGCTCCGCGTTGGTGTGATCATGTTGCCGGCTCCACCGCGCCCTGTCGATACTACTATGTCTGCCATTGCTGTTGTTTATCGCTTTGTCACTTTGCTGTGATGTACTACCCACTCCTTGCTGTTGGCAGACTTCTCTTCTCTTCCCTTCTTCTTGTCCTCCCCCCACACCCGGCCCCACTCCACCCCGCCGTCATCGCCTGTCACAAAATTTAATAAATTAAAATTAAAACAAATTTCGTCATCGGTCATTTCATGTCATTCTCGTTTCTGGTCTTCCGATTTCCGATCTTATTCCTCTGCTATATACGCCCATCTTTAGGCATCCGCTAACAACAATACGTGGTGACGACAGCGGTGATATGCCCGAGAATGCATCTATCATCCTCTCGGACTCTGCTTCGGATGACCCCTTTGACGATGATGACAATGCAGCAATTGCGAAGTTACTCACTGACAATGTCAATAACGGGTCAAACACATACACGTACGAAGAGATAACTCACAATGATCACGGATCTTCTCCACCTTCCATAGCTTCTTCTATCAACCATGATAACGTATCTACCATTATTTACCCGACAAATATGCAGGTAAGAGACTATCAATTGACAACGGTTCAATACGCCCTATTTGCAAACGTTCTATGCGCTATACCAACAGGTTTAGGTAAAACGTTCATTGCATCGACGGTAATGCTAAATTTCTTTAATTGGACTACAAGCAATATGAAAATCATCTTCATGGCACCTACAAGACCTTTGGTCTCACAACAAATCAAGGCATTTGTACAAATAACAGGAATTTCAATGCTTTACGCAGATATATTGCTCGATAAATTAAAGAAGAATAGAGGTGCAATATGGGATGCGAAAAGAGTGTTCTTTGCCACCCCACAAGTTGTCGAGAATGATTTGAAATCAGGACTCTTGGATCCTAACTCCATTGCGTTGTTAGTCATCGATGAAGCTCACAGATCTAAGGGGAATTACGCATATACCAACGTCGTTAATTTCTTAAATAGGTTCAATACCTCATTCCGTGTTTTAGCATTGACCGCTACCCCAGGAGCGGATATAGAATCCATTCAGGCCGTCGTAGAGAATTTGAACATACAACACATTGAACTTAGAACTGAATCCGATGAAGATATAGCTAAATATATCAAGACCAAAGAAATTGAAAAATTGGATTGTCCTCCCAATGACGATATACTATTCATTGTACAGTTATTGTCAGATGCAATTGCTCCAATTTTGGAGAAGGCAAACGATTCAGGGATTTACGATATTAAAGATCCGGCCAAAATTAACCATTTCATGGCCATGGAGAAGAGTCAAAAAGTCATTAAAAATCCATCACTTAGTGAAGGACTCAAATGGTCCTACTTTTTCATATTACAATTATTAGGAGTTGTTGGTCAGTGCTTACGAAGGATCCACATTTATGGTATCAATACATTCTACAATTATTTCAAGGATAAATGTCTGGAATTCACAACGAAATACGATAATAAAAAATCAACAAATAAAATGGCGGCATCATTCTATTATCATAAGAACATATCTCACATCAAACAACACGTGCAATCACTCTTGAAAAAGGATGAATCCCAAACAGAGAAGGTCAAGGGAACTTTCTCTCACACGAAATTGGAACACATGGTGGAAGAATTGACTGCATATTTCTCTTCTCCATCAACAACGGCAAACTCGTCGGCTATTATCTTCACTGAATTGAGAGAATCGGCACTAGAAATTGTTCGTGTCTTGGAGAATGCCAATACCTTCGGTGTGGACTCAAAGAAGAATTTACTAAGACCTCACATTTTCATTGGCCAGTCAAAGGAAAAGGACAAATTCGATCAAGATGCATACCTGGATAAAATCAAACCAAAGCGTAAAAGGAAGAACAACCAAACCGAAGTAGAGACAGATGCGAAATCGACCAAAACCAAAGCGAAAAGTAAAAGTACTACACAAGACCGACCGGCGGATCGTCTTGGTAGCTCTGAACATGCTCAAGCAAAGGGTATGAACCAAAAGACGCAAAAAGAACTAATTGAGAATTTCAAAAAGGGAACATACAATATACTTGTTGCAACGTCCATTGGAGAAGAAGGTCTTGACATTGGTGAAGTTGACCTGATTGTTTGTTTTGACTCCACTCAATCACCTATCAAGAACATTCAAAGAATGGGTCGTACGGGTCGTAAACGCGATGGTCGTGTGCTTTTGCTTTTCAGCTCCAATGAGAGAACTAAGTTTGAATCTGCCATGGGTAGATATGAGTGGATTCAGTCGCAGATAAGGAATAGCGATAACTCATTGGAGTATTACACGCCACCGGCAAATACCAATAACAATCGAATCGTTCCATCAAACGTTGAGCCGCAATTAGAGATGAAATTCATAGAGATACCGGCAGAGAATGAATCGTTGTTAAAAGACTCTGACATTGTTGACGATGACGAGTTCTTGAAACTTGCAACTCAGACCGTACAGGGGAAATCTCAGGCAAAGAGAAAAGCGACCAGTGGTAAAGGTAAGGGTAAGGGTAACGTTGATGACAAGCAGTCGAGGCTGGACAAAAAGTTTTTTTTGCCTGCTAACCCACAGCTTGGGTTTCGTCCTGTATCCACTCTGGTATTGAAGAAGATTAATGGGAAGCCTGCGAATAGCAGTGCTAATGCAAGTAGTGTCTCTCTTTCTGTCGATGCAGGTGATGCAAGCATCGATCTCACGAACGACGAGGATTTTGAGGAAAGGGAAACCAAGTCAGTTAAAGGGAATATTGATATTGATATCAATGAGGAAGACCTAGATGTGGATCTAGGTAGTGATTTTGAAGTAGAAAAAACCGACGCTGCTACAGAGAAGAATGTTAGAGCAGATTCAAAAGGACTGGAAAAGGGGAAGGGGGAAGAAAATTTTACAATGACTGCGCATAAACCGCTCCATCTACAACCGACCGCTAACCTGATGAAAGGTTCTACTAAGAACAATGAGAGCAAGGGTGGAGATGATGATGATGGTGGCGGAAGCAACAAGGCAGTTATTAACTTTGAGGACTTCTCAGACGATGAATTCTCAGAGGTTTCATTTTCTGAGATTGTAAAGAACGCAGTGTCTTCGAAACAGAAAGAATCGTCCTCTCTATTTCCCACCACACCGGCACCGGCACCTTTGGCTGCTTCTGCTCAGTCTGCTGGCTCCCCTGTACCGGTGAAGAGAAGCTTCTGTGATCTATCATCCGATGTCTTCTCCGACGATTTTGATGACGATGAACTGCTGTCTGCTCTGGAGCAAAACCAGGTGAGTTTCGCATCTGCGATTGGATCTGCGCCTTCGCCAGAGCAAGAGCAAGAGCAAGAGCAAGAGACTGGCTTGCGGCCTGCTAAACGTACACATCACTGATACTCGCATATAAGCACTTGTATAGATCCGGCACCCCTTAGAACTTAGAACGTGTAACCTGTAACTCTCTCTCTACTCCGAACAAGACGCTCGTTCTCGGCTTTTTCACAGCTGCTCAGCCTCCACTTCACCTTCACCTTCACCCGTCGATCACCGGCTTCCTCTCTTGGGTATGTACAGAATACAGCATGGTACGCTACACGGCGACAGCACACAGACACATACAGGATGTTCTCGACGTTCTTCAGTGCTCGAGGAGACGGGGTTCAGTTACCTACTGAGACAGATACAATCAGCGGCACTAATACTCAAGATGCGAATGCAAATGTTGCATCCTCTTACTTCATCAACCCTTTCAAGTCAATTAACATCTCTCTTCCAAGAAACCCATTGTCCCTAGGTGGTGATGACTATGGCAACAGTGCCGAAGTTGCCGATGAGTCTTCGTCGTTCCTCAACCTATCGTATTTTGAACGGATTTCACTGTTCATTGTGTGTATGCTCGGCTGCTATGCATGTTATGCCATCTGCTTCCTCTTCTTCCCGATTCTGTCTCTAAAGCCTAAGAAGTTTGCTCTTATTTGGAGTATAGGGTCGATACTATTCCTCGTGGCCTTTGCCATCTTGAATGGCCCAGGTAAGTTCTGCAGACATGCAATAACACTCGAAAGATTGCCTTTCACCGTGTCATTTGTTGGATCCATCGGTGCCACGCTGATCTTCTCACTTGTTTGGAGACACACATTGCTTGTCATTGTGGCATGCATTATCCAGGCTGTCTGTTCGGTGTTCTATACTGTCTCCTATTTCCCCTACGGTCGCCAGGGACTTCGAATGAGTTCTGGACTGGCCCGAGCACAGGTTGAGGGCTGGCTCGGTGTTTAATACTCTTAGCTTCTACTTTTACTCTTATTCTTCGTGTATCTTGTACTCTCTACTGCTGGTTGCCGTGTTATTAGCTTGTTGCTGTTGTTGTTGCTGTATAGTACCTTGTAGCACTAAGCACTAACAAATAAAATCGCCAAAAATGCGAAAATCAGCGAAACGGAAACGGACGCCCGCCCAGTGAAGGAGTGGACGGACATGGAAGATGGAGGTGATGGACATGCCGGGGATGGAGGTATCACTGCACAACAGAGCACAACACAGCAGCGACACCCACAATAGCAGTGGCTACTGACACGGTGATCCAGCACAGCCCAACAACTCTGCCTTACGAGCCTTCTAAACTACCATCTCTTCTGTTCTGGACTCCGTCTCTAACACAACACATAGCACATATCACACATAAGATTACACATCACATCTTACATACAACAAAATGCCAGAAAGAGGACCCGATCAATGGTTTGAAGACATCAAAAACTGTAAAGCCTTGCCCGAAAATGACATGAAGCACCTATGTGAGAAGGTCAAAGACCTTCTCATGGAGGAATCTAACATTCAGCCAGTCAAATCGCCCGTCACCGTCTGTGGTGATATCCACGGTCAGTTCCACGATTTATTAGAACTCTTCAAAATTGCAGGTGGATTCCCATCAAACTCAAATCTAAGCACAAACTACATCTTCTTAGGTGATTACGTGGATAGAGGATACTTCTCTCTTGAAACATTCACTATGTTGATGATTTTGAAAGTCAAGTTCCCACAGCACATCACGCTAGTGAGGGGTAATCACGAATCTAGACAAATTACTCAAGTTTACGGTTTCTACGAGGAGTGTCTAAATAAGTACGGATCCACAATGGTGTGGAAATACTGCTGTCAAGTGTTTGACTTCTTGACTTTATCTGCCGTCATTGATGGTAAAATTCTATGTATTCATGGTGGATTGTCCCCAGAAATTAGAATGCTCGATCAAATACGGGTGTTATCGAGAGCACAAGAAGTCCCTCATGAGGGTGGCTTCTGTGACCTCGTTTGGTCTGACCCTGATAATGTCGATACATGGGCAATATCCCCCAGAGGTGCAGGTTGGCTATTTGGGGCCAAAGTTGCCCGAGAATTCAACCATATCAATAACCTCACTCTGATTGCAAGAGCTCATCAGCTCGTGATGGAGGGATTCAGGTACCATTTCCCCGATAAGGACGTCGTTACAGTTTGGTCAGCGCCAAATTATTGTTACAGATGTGGTAATGTCGCAAGTGTGATGAAAGTGGATGATAGTTTAAATGTCAACTTCCAAATTTTCAGTGCAGTCCCTGATGATACGCTGAAAATGAACCCTGCTAAGAACCAAAAAAACAATAACGAATACTTCTTGTAATGAATATATCAATGACTCATGAATCGTGACAACTACAACCGCAACTAAAACTTAAACTGCAACTGCAACTCCCGCTTCTCCAGAGTGAATATGATAGTTGCGCCATCGCACCCTCGGACATGTTGCTTGCTCTCTGATTTATGCGGTCAAGCTCTTGCTTCTCTTCTCTTCTCCTCGTCTTGTCTTGTCTTGTCTTGCTTTCGTTTTGTTTTGTTTTGTTTTGTTGTTTTCGATCTACGCTGTTTCTCTCGCCAACGCACAACGCCCATAACAATGCCCCTTTGCCTAGCGGCAACGCCATTTCCAACGACGACCTCTTTTTCTAATCAAATAACCATCACTATCTTCATCTTAAAGCATTTCAATTCCTTCCAGGTGGACACATCTGTGCCGTTTTTTTGCACTTTCTTCTTCTTATTTTTTTACACCCCTCATTAATCCCTGAACTTGGGCAGTGCTGAGTACACATAGACCAGTGCTTTGACCCTGATCACCGGGACCGACATGGGTGAACACTTATTAAGGTGGAATATCGTTTAAGTTAAGTTAAGTTTAGTTACGCCGCAAAGCAAAGTCCGGCCAGAAAGCGACCGCACGCCGATAAATCGAACGTCACTTGTCACAATTCTTCATTGTTTGGAGGGAGGAAGCATAGAGAACTGGTTGGCGTCTGTCCGTCACCCATCTCTTGCAGTAACCACTACCAACCATTGCTAAAACTACCGCCTACAAATGCCTGTATCAATCAAAGAGAATAGGGACCCTACACCGGAAGTGATACCTGTCCGATCACTGGATGCTGAAATTGACAGCTCCCCAAACCTCATTGATGGCGCAGAAAATGCTGCTAACAAGACCCATAACAACACAAACCCAAGTCAAGTGATAAGATGTCGAACAAAGGATAATATACAAAAACGTGCCAATGCTTTGAGGCCAGCTATCTCTGCCTCAAGAACTGCTAGTGGAGAGAGACTACAAGGTTTGTTCGTGATGATGCATTGTACCTCCATGTTATTGTTCACCGCATTATACTTTTTCCTTTGGTGCACACCCATTCTATGGCCCTTCATGATTTACTACACATTGTTCCATTATATATTGGATGAGAGTCCCGTCGATGGTGGCGTGTTTTATAAGAGGTCGGATGGATTACGCAGACTTGGGTGCTGGAAAATCCTTGTTGATTACTTCCCAATCAGATTTCACAAAATGGCTGACCTAAAACCTACATTCCGAATGAACGATATATCCCCCTCGCCCGAACAAATTGGGCCCAAATATATCTTTGGTTATCATCCACATGGTGTGATTGCTACAGGAGTAGCTAGTGGATTCACCAACAATGGAACGGGATGGGATGAGATATTCCCAGGTGTCAGGTGTTTTGTAACGACGTTGGTGAACCAATTTCACATACCGTTCTACAGGGATTATTTAATGGCACTGGGTGTCACGACAGTTGTCAAGAAGAACTTAAAACTACTACTTGCAAAGGGTGCAAGCGTTGTCATTGTCGTTGGTGGTGCCAGAGAATCTCTATTAGCCAAGCCTGGATTGAACTCCATAGTGCTTCAAAAGAGGAAGGGTTTCATCAAACTCGCATTGGAATGTGTTGACTCGCATGGGATATGCGTTGTTCCTGTCTACGGTTTTGGGGAGAACGATGTTTATAATATCTTTTTCACGGATGACCACCAAAAAAATGGTATTGATGAGAAGGAGGGTGAATTCGAGTTTCAGAGGGAAAATAGTCTCATCAATGTCAAGGAGATTGTTTTCATAGTCAAAAAGATTGTCTACAAGATACAGATGCTACTGAAGGATAATTTTGGATGGACTGTGCCAATAGTCATCTCAAGAGGGATTTTTAATGGCGATTTCGGTATCGTTCCATACCCAAAACCAATCAACGTCGTCTTCGGAAAGCCAATTCAGGTCACGAGACTGTTCGGTAACAACGTGGATGACCCTGTCATGCAAGAGGAAATTGATTTCTGGCACGACAAGTATATTCAGGGCTTGGAGGAGGTATGGAATTGGGGCAGGCCGCAATTCTCTCATCCTGGCGATTCAAATCTCAAAATTGTGGAATGATTTCACACATCGGAGGTTTGTGCTGCGATCCGATAATGCAAATTGTATCAATGTTGATTTGAACCCCTTTTTGCCTGCAACTTATGTTGATCTATAAACAATTAACCAATCTATTCCACAATTGTCAAATCTTCATCCCACTCTGTGGCAAAAGCCTTATTTCTCTTCCATAACTCCATCAATTTGGACTTATAAAGCTCATGAAAGAATTCTATCTCTTCATCTTTCACCTCATCGCCTACTGAGGCTCCAAATTTTCTGTAAATGTAGATTGGCTCTCCCACTACTACATCCATCCTGCGTCTGTAAGGAAGCAGTCCAAAATCGTAGTTGAAAATAGATCGGCTGTTGACCAAAGGTAATGTAAATCCAGTATAGCTTTTCAAATATAGCTGAAATTGGAGAAGGGCATTGAATATATGTGAGTGCTGTTTGTGTTCTTTCTGGCTCTGTTCGGTGGTATTGTACACATTATAGATATTGTTTTCCCCATAAACATAAATGGGAACTAAAGCAATATCACTCATTGAATCGTTCCACTTACCCTCCGAAATGTTGGCTTCCAGTTCCTCTTTGGAAATCTTCAAATCATTTTCCGATTTGTTGCAACTCTCTAATGCAATTTTTACAAAGCCTTTTCTTCTATTCAAAACTAGTCGATTCATCCCTGGTCTGGCTAAAAGAGATTCATGTGCACCACCAACAACAATGGTCACGCTATGCCAATGCTTCAGAATTGACAGTATACTCTTCTTGGTAACCAACCCCACACCAAGACTCATTATGTAATCTCTGTAGAAAGGCAATATAAGCTGGGCAGAAAGAGTTAGTAAATGAGCATTGATGCCTGGGAAAAGCGACTTGAATGACCTTGACGACTTGAGCTTGGAGACTGATCTCTGTAATATGTCCGATTCCTTGAATTGCTCCAACATTTCAAAATGAGAATCCGTAGATGAACCATATTCTGACAAGACCTCATCAACCTCATTCTCTATCAAATTTCCGTTCACAATTTTTGTATCAGAAACCTCAGACTCCCCCTCCCAGCACATTGCACCAGTTATTCCAAATGATATGACACCATGGGGATGACAAATAAACATATAGCGAGGACCTATACGACGTTCTGTATCAACCATACGTTTCTTTTTGGTAATTAATCCCAAGAGCTTCAAGCTATTTCTAACTCTCTCCGGTAAGCACCGCACCCATTGAGGAAAGCACACATTACATGCTTTCTTGGTCTCCACCGATGGTGGTAGTGGAACAGTCCTGTGAGTTACTATAGGAAAGTAATTCACAAACCCTTTGTAGATGAATTGGCGTCTGAGCAATTGTGAGCATCTGTAAATGGATTCTCCTTTTGAAATTGTATCGTCTAGACAGTATGAATAGACCGTATACATAAACAAAAACGGCCATAACTCCACTTTTGTCCAAAGATAAAAGTACAAGCACGGAAGCAAAATTATGGAGCTGCTGTGAATCAATGTCGAAAGTGTATCGACTCTTCTATCTGTTGGAATAATTAAGGGACAGTGAGTTCGATCATCGGGTCTATAGTTAGGAAATCCATCTTTGAGGGGCTCAGACATTCTATTTCGAAGTGTGTGTTAATGGTCTGGAAGGAAAGGCTCTGATACCAGTCAACGACATGTTGCTTCAAACTGAGGACATTCTCATAATCACTAATAGATCCCGCCTAACAACTGACTAAAAAAGATGCTTGTGGCAAAAAATGCGCAAGCCCGGAATCGAACCGGGGGCTCAACGATGGCAACGTTGAATTTTACCACTAAACCACTTGCGCTTTCTATAATTTGTAACATATCAGGCCTGTTATCTTTGGTGTCATTGGATGAGTGGCGCAGCATGTGGCGGAGTCACGAAGAGGATGAGCTTACGATGAATTGATGGTCAAGATAGATGTTAACGGTTAAGTTAATGGATGTGTTGAAGTATAGCTGTTCTAGGCTGGTTACTTTCTGTATATGTATGTCAAAAAGGTTAAGAGGGTTATAAAAGGAACCACTAA
>JAMYHI010000018.1:0-105782 GCA_025531525.1 Pichia sp. P7020A
ATACAGGTGCATAGCTCATCACATTCAAAGTCACCTATTAAAGTGTACTTGGAAATGCTGTGAAGTTGGCTTGATGTCGGACCTCTTGCATGTGGTTCAACGGTTGCTATTAGTAGAGCACGAATTGAGGGATTACTTAGAGACCGAGAGTTGAGCAACTTCTCTTCAATCCCTCTTTGTATCCGACCTCGAACGGATCGTAACCTCTTCATTTCAATGCGTAATTTATCTCTGGATGCAGAGCAAAGATGAAATCATGCAAAATAAGTCCTCTTCAACTGATATGAATCACATCGGTAACGTTGCGATTGGACTAAGCTGATCGTTCGGCTATAGCCTAACGCTGGAATAATAATTTTGTTCTATAATTTAACTGGCTACGATAAACGGCGCCATCATGCATGCTACCGTTTTTATGATGTACATAATGCATTAAAAAGTGATTGTTATCATATATCACACGCCATTGTTGGGGAATGATCGTTGATAGAGATCCGGTTGCTAAGTGAGGAATCTTCGTTCAGTTCCATCAGTCTATTTACAAGATCAACCGTGTATAGCCTCAAGCACCACTTGTTGCAATAACTTCTTCGTTGGATCAAAGTTTGCTGAAATCAACGGTGCCAACTCTATAAGTTTTCCGACCTCCTGTCCTCTTTGCTTCTTCATACAGCTTACGTAGCCCAGCTTTCCTTAGCTTATGAAGCGCATTAACTTGTTTCGTAACTACGCTCTTCTTTTCTATCAGATCCTGCATACGTTTGTACTCCGTTCTGCCAATCGTCTCTCCCTGCTGCGGAGAGATTTTCTTGATATTGGAAGTGAGGTTTTTCATATGTTTCATCAAATCCTTCATCTTGGTCTTATATTGAAACGACTCCTCGAGGCGCCACATGCTCATATTCATCTTCAATTTCCTAGTTCTGGCCTTACATTGAACCCGGCGAGTTCTGTAAAACTGAGTCCTCATCTTTTTCATTCTCAAATAATTATGACGTATATGTCTTCTCTCTTGTAGCAAGTAACGGAGATTCTTCAAAATATATTTGTTTGGAGAATAGGAGACACTTTCCAGTAAGCTTTCTCTCTGACTAGAAGACAATCTTTGATCTAAACTGATTGAAAGATTTTTGACCACATCAAAGTATACCGAACTATCGAACTGATAAACTGGTTCTCTTCTGACACCGGGTATCTTGTCAGTTTTGTGTCTCAACTTCATCTTATCAAAACTTTTATTCTTGATATGGTATGGTAAGATAAACTTATCAATAAAAGCTGCTGCAACTTCCAAACATTCAGGTCGACTACTGAGGAATAATGCAGTTTCATTCAAGTTATGATTGCTGAAGACAATTCCCCTGGATATTAGACTCTCGACAATTTCACACGTTTCACCCGACTTATCGGCAGTCTCCAATTGTCTCAATCTATATATCCATATATCATAATGGGACTTTTTAATCCAGTTTGGTATCTTCACCCGATGGTCAGTAAACCTTTTAATCTTGTTCTCGTCATAAGTATTTTCTAAGTATGGGACCAGCTTGCGATTGAGTCTATTAAATTCCAAATCAGTATCAAATTCATCTAAAGTTGCCTCCGCTTGTTTCAACCTGGCATTGTCATTATATTTCAAGATCAGATCTAGATACTCTTCGTAAACTTTGTCAAACTCAATCCAACGCTCTTCTTCACCAAGTATGAGTAATTCAGTAGCACAAACATGAATGTTATCCCGAGTGTTATTCCTTGCAGAGTCCAGGTACATCTCAAAAAGACGCCGTGCTTCGTAAACACTCTTGTATTTGGCAATTGATTTGATAACCAATTTCAAGGACATCGGATTGATATCATCATTCAACTTACCGAGTTTATCTTCCTTTCTATTGGAGAGAAGCTCTTCCAAAATGGTGATGGTTTCATCGATGCTATTTCTAGCAACCCAAGGCATGCTCACATTACTCTGTAAAATCAAGGAATACATCTTGGGAGAGGGGACAACATCGTTCATCAATGATATTCTGACAATCTTCTTAGTCAACCAGGGCCGGTGTGTACGCAATGCTGAAAAGATCATCTGGTTGAAAACAATGGTTGGTATATCTCTTATTGCAAGCTTATTGCGGATTTCCTGCAATTTCATCTCAAGGCCAAAACCACCATACTTTCTCACCCAGTAAGACATGTATGATACATATGCCGATATATCCAAATCGCCCCTTGAGCTATGAATAGTGTACGCCCGATTCCAGATCTTTTCAAAAGTTTTAAGCTCCTTGAATTTGATTGCGGTATCCAATGCCAGCAAGCTATCTTTATATGCAATCACACTGTCTGGTATCTGAAGATAGCTATCAATAATAATATCAAATCTATTTGCATGATAATGGCACATCATTATCCATCGGGTATCTTCTCTCTCGACAGAGATGTTAAATCTAGGGTAATAGTAAGTGAGAATATGCTCAATGCTCTTGTAGTCACCAATCTTAGCTAAGTGCACAAAAACAGGAACAAAAATGCTTTTATGTAATCGAGTGCCTAAATCGACTAGCTCATCCAGGACCTTATATGCCGAGTTTAGCTCATTCATGCAAGCGAGAGCCTGGATCATGAAACCGTACGATCTCGACGATAGCTTTACATCATAATGAGAGTAGGCTGTAAACCATTGTAAAGCTTCTTGATAAGATTTGATGTTCAGATAACCTTGAATAATGGATGAAATGATTTGATCAGTGGGTTCAAACCCTCTCTTGAGGTAATTCTTCCACAAATCAAGCATGACTTTCTCGGTACCTGGTCTGATGGCCAATGCAAGAAACAAAGTGATATACTGATCTTTCGTTATTATTTCGTTATGTTCATACCTCTCTGTATATATATTTTCGAGTTTGTCCCAGTTCTTGTTCTTGGCAAGAATGATCAATATTGGATTCAAGGTTTCATCATTTTCAAAACTGGGATCTTCGTCCAGGCATTGTTGTAAAAACATATTTGCCTTAGCATACTTCTTGGCTGTCGTAAGAGCTTTTAGGTAACCAATTCTATCGACTTTGGATATCGATAGCTGAAATTTATGTTTTAAACGGTATAATATTTGGCCAAATTGAGTGTTGTTCTCATATTTACTATGTGTGTATATCAAAGTGGAAAAAGCAAGTGATAAAGTCTCAGATGGGAATCCTAAGTCATTTTCGAAACCTTTTGGTAGGTAATGAAGCTTGTTGTTTCTAAGAAAGATAATGGACGGTATTTCCCTATCGTACTTCAAATCATCCTTCTCATAGCAGAAATTGAACCATAATTTGAATCTTAAAGTTTGGACGTTCTCCTTAGATAGGGCCGAAATCAAGCGATATGGGAATGATCTCCCTACTTCGCATCCAACATGATGGTTTGTCACAAACTTCTCTAAGAAGTTATATTGTTCGTCAAATTGCTGGTGGTTCAATTGCTGGAATGTCTCAAAAAGCTTTGCGATCAGAATGGGTGGGGCATATTGGTACAAGGTAGAGCTGAGGTTCATCAAATAATCGTAAAATTGTATTCGTGATTGAGAGTCAAAGTTTTGGTAAAGTGTTGCAGAGATACGAAGCGTGAAGTTTTTAACACCATCATGTTTGCCGCTTTCGGCTAGAAGGTTATCTATCAATGGTCTCGCATCCTGAAAAAGATTCACATTGGAAAGTTTTATCAGGTTAGATATATCGGTGTCTTCGGACAATCTCGTGACAGTCTTCCATAGATTTGGTATTTTCTCGTACTTGAAGATCTCAAAGAATTGGAACAAGTCTTGGGGGGTTCCACATTTGTCGAAAGTTTCAATAATCTTACCATACTGGTTAAACTTAAAGAATATTTCATGATTGGGTGAGACATTCTTCACTAGAGCATAGCACAAGTCGTACTGCTTATTGAGAAACAGCCAATCATACAATTTGGAGACTTTCGCAATTATATCAGGTGTGTATGTTTCCGGGTTCTGGGCATCGAAAAGTCTAAGCTCGTCGAATATTTCATTAGCCCTATTTTCCGCCTGCTCTCGTATCTGTGATTCGCTCAAATCTGTGTCTACCATTGCATCAAAATTGTTATCAAAGAATCGCGTTGTAGTGGATGTGAAGTCACGTTTTATCAGTCGGATATGTTTCTTTAATGAAGAAAAATTTGGAATGGATGTTGAGTTTATTAAAGGTTTGAAAATCAGTGGTGATAATATCCCCTGTTTAGATATTTCTGTCTGTTGTGGTAGTGTTGCAGTCGATATAGCCAGCAAGGACAGCTTTGAGAGAATGCTCCTTCGAGAATTGCTCGGATTCAGTAGCGAAGAAGGTATCTGCTCTAGGGACCATCTTAACATCGAATCCCGTCGCTGAATGGATAAAAAGTCCAGATACCTTTCGAATGCTAGTTTGATGTTGCTCATGTCGATGAATGATTATTGTGTGAATATGATAATATTAATAATAAATAATGCAGCCAGATATCCCTAATGTGAAGGTGTGTGATCAATTGCAACGTTGTCGAACTGTATTTGTGAAATGCAATTGTAGCAGTGACTTTCGGGGTTTGCAATAGTGAAACTTTTGGCGGGTGGGGGTGGTAAGATTGTGGAAAACAGATTCAGTGCCAATTCAAAACCTAAAAAGAGCGTGCTGTCTTTCGTTCCACTGCCCACTGCTGTGCTCGTCGAGTAGCCGATTGTCTGTTGTTCACTGTCTGTAGAAACCGTTGGACGAAAGCCGAAATCCCAACATCAACTGAAGCGCCAAATCAGACGAGAAGCATCAAATTTCACTGGAGCCGGTCTGAAAAAATTTCTGAGACTTTCTGCACTGCTAGTAGTAGTTACTTCTTTGGATGTGGGGTTAAGATCTGTTGAGATTGTGCAACACAAACAAGATGCCTGCGCCAAACGACAGAAGACCCAGACAGGGCGGATACAGAAATGCCAGAGGCCCAAAGAAGGATACAAGAAAGTACCTCAAAGGTAAGGAAGGTAAGACCGATGAGATTCGTAAAGCTTTGACCCACAGAGCGCGTTTGAGAAAGAATTACTTCAAGCTATTGGAACGGGAGGGACTTGACGTCCCCGATAAAGAGCCTAGAGGTGATGTCGAAGATGCGTCCGGATCAAATGAACAAGAAAATGCCGAAAAAGAAGATTCCGAGAATGAGCATGATGATGAACTTGATAAGAAAGAAGAGATGTCGAAACCAAAAACACAGATCGAGTTAATCAAAGAAAAGGTCAAGAATCATGAAGCGTTGACCTTCCAAGAGAGAATTCTGATCAAAAAGGACAGGCGAGAAAAGGACAAACAGTTCAAGATGCAAAAGACAAAAGAAAAATTGAACACAATGAAAGAAAAGGATTATAAGCGTCAAAGACAAACAGAACGATTACAGAACACAAAGACGAGGAAAGGTCAGCCACTGATGGGACCACGAATCAATCTACTTCTTGAGAAGATTAAACAAGACAAATCCAACTAGTTTGTGTTGGCTGTGGTTATGGCCATTACTGGATTATGTATTTCTAGTTCACTTACACATGCATACAGGTATGTACCTGCACATCTTTCTACGCGTATATAAGTAATTCTCATTCATCTTTTCTCAAATGTAAAGCGTGTCAGAGTTCGCGTTAATGATAAGAGGATCACCCTTATCAGAGTCAGATCTCCCCTTGTCTTCTCTTCGCTCTTCTCTCACTTCGTAGTAATCGACCTCTCCATTCAAACCGACGGTCAAGAAATTCTTGAATTGCGGCATCGTTCTTTTCGAAAGCGGAATCCATGGAAGTGGTGAGTTTATAGCGGCAAGTCTTGGAAAATAACCAACATCCAATGCCGCTAGCTCGGAAGACAAATCGTGCTTCATGATGAGACTCTGGTGATGGAAATCTGCCAAGATGTTCACCTCACTATCAAGATTCAAAATGTCAGAACTGAAATCAGAGCAGATGTCAGTCTTCATGAAGAATGCTGCGCTGATGCTCTCGTAATATTGGGCCTTGACAATGTAATTTGTTCTGATTACAATGTAGACATCAATGAGTAAAGACTTTGGTTTGACACTAATGCTGAACTTCTTGATCGGATCGTTCACCGACAAAACAATTTCTTTCCTTGACATTTTCTGGGATTCCTCAGAAATATTGCATGCATATTTCACAATATTGTTATCAAAGGAACCAAAAATGAGTGAATCGTCCCTTAAGTTCAAACATTCCAAATGAGTTATTGGGCCATCTTCCTTAAAGGTTGATGTACACTTCACAGAATAGGAAGAGCCTTCCTTGGAGATGTTAATGACTTTGATAAACCCACCATTTTCACTGCGGCCTCCAACAACCAGATTAACATACACACTTCCACTCCTTTTGACCCTCCATTCGCAGAGACAAAGTGCCTTCTCGTCTGGCATAAAGCACTTACCAATTTCTAAGTCTTTCAAAAACCTCATTGCACGCGACTCGGCGAACACTAATGGTGGAGAAGGTGTCAGACCCGGCATTGGAATCATCACCAAAAGATCATAGTAGGAAAAGTAGTGGAGTTTCATGCATGTAATTCCGATACGTCTACTTTTGACGACAGAGTCAATACCATCTGATATTTTCGCAAGTGTTAACACGTGGTTCTTTACCAACACAAGGTTTTTGGTCTCTGAATCAAAGGCACAACATGAAATCGGAAAACAAGCCAAATCTTCAAATAATACCTTCACTGGATAGTGTGATTTGTCGAAGTCTAGTCTCCACACAAATTTACCTTTCAAATACACAAGACCAGGTTTTCTCGATAATATTATATCAAGTGGGGATTCATCAGAGACTTTGACACGCTGTTGTGTCACAAATGTGTTGCCGGCCTTGTTTTTGTCATTCGCCGCTATGTTTGTAATCAGAAATTCACCGTCGGTGGAAGTGAGGATGTATATATTCTTAATTTCGTTGATGCACGCTATATCATAGGGTTTGAAAACGGCTTCGGACACAAGACTCTCGTGTTCTTTCCCTATTTTATTCTCGCCATCAAAATCAAGACTCAGGGGGATGGGTTCGGTAAATTCACCATTTTCTAGTATTGACATCAGGCAGGTTTGATCTGTAAAACCAACAAATAAGCACGCTCTTCGATTATGATCCTGAAACATTTTTACGCACGTAGGTTGCTGGTCATTGCCAAGCACAATATTCAAACTGATTGGATTGATTGGGCTTGGACAACTCACATTTTCGGTTATGGAAATCAATATTTCAAAGGCAGCAATGCAGCTGTTCATTGCCTCATCAAGATATATTATAGTGACTGTTCCATTCAAGGATGTCGCTAATGTAACCTGGTATGGAAACTCCATGCATTCAACAATATCATAGTTCGAGTCTATTAAACATATGCAGTTGGATGTGATCGCCAAAAGAACACTCTGGTGATATTGCAAATGAATCACAGCGGAATTAGGAAGCAGTCCAGCAGCCTTTCTGTACACCTTATCAATTACATCAAACCTGTAGATATAATTGCAAGCCCTCGTTGAGACCCAAACATGATTATCTTTCAGTGCAAACACTTTTTCAGCACCAAAAATCTTCTCCGTATTTGTAGACAATTGCTTGCCTTTGTATCCACGCTTCATAGACATCAAGGAGTGATTTGCCGAAACCCCAGTCAATGCCCAGAATTCTTGTGGTTGATCTTCGATAGACCTCTTACAGTATGGTGACGGAACAACCGCAAAATCCATCATAGGATATGGATGTATTTCGGACCAAATCGTAGTCACTGTCTTCAAGATGGGTCTTCCACTATCTTCAACTATTTTCACTATTTTGGATTCGGTGATTCCCATCTCATTAGCAAAAACAAAATCATATAGCATATCATCTCTCACTTCAAACTTGAAGAAGGACATTGTATGTTTGTACTTAAAAAGTGGTTTCATCGATGACGTATAAGTATGGCGTTTAGCATCATAGTAGACATCAAGAACGTACACGTAATTGTTCGAGGTTGATATCAGTACCTGATCGTGCGTTGCCCCTGTGGGATTATCAAACTGCGTAGTGCTTATCATTCGCTGCGGTATATAAGTGGAGTTAAGCCTAAACGTTGTCTTCTGTGCGGGGTAAGAGCAAGTATGTGATTCCATGTCATCTCCACCAATAAAAAATGAAACTGGTTTGACACTATAACCGGTTTGTTGTAGAAGAAGAACACCATGGGTAGACTCCAATGGTAATATTATCAACGGTGTTTCAAAAGTATTTTTCATATATCTTACAAGTCTTTTCGCTTCAGATTCTTGTCCAAAGTCGTTCAAACATTCTAGCTGCACTATATCTGACGCATAGTTGGTGGTCAAGAAAGCATCCTGATTTTGAGAAACCGATACTGTTGAAAAGTTCAGAAAGCTTTCACCAGTTATGTTGAACCTGTGCCTTATTGTCGGCAAATCCTTTTTCGAGTAGACAACATCCCACACTTGCCCAACTTTCTCGGAAGAAATAATAATAACGTCGTTCTTATTCGATATCACGATATGTTTGGGAGTCCATTGGCGAGGTACCGGGATAATAGTTTTCTCTGCTACGTAAAAACTCTGTGTTCGCTGAGGCGTGTTTTGGAGCTTGATCAGCAAGCACTCACCATTTGCTAGGTATAGCATCAATGTATCATCTCCCCTCGATATTTTACTTTTGATAACACAAGCAGATAGAATCCTCGATGTCATTGGAATTGTTGGGCCACTATTGATAGAGAATGATGAGTGGTAGACCAAAATAGTATTGTGATTTTCAACATCATCATCGTCATCTTTCTTATTGTAACTATCAAAATCACTCATATTGGCAAGTTCTGCCAGATCATTCTCTGTGGTCATAATGTCGTCGCCGTCTCCATCTCTATGATTGTGTGACACTGATGTAAAATCAGAATTTCTACTCTCCTCCAGGGATATGTAATTCGACGGAAGTTCAGGTACTGGTTTCAAAAGTATTGATTCCCAAGTATCTCTACTAAGAAGACTTTGGGTCTTTGCGGGGCACTTGTTCTGTCTTGGACTGATCTTACTTTTGTGTATGTAGAAATCAAAGAAGACGTAAATTGGGAGTCGAGAATGAAAGACCGTCTTTCTCTCTATCACTTTTGTTCCCCCCATTGGAGGGTTCAAGTTTTTCAGCACAGTCTGATCCGATGGCATTGTGTCTTGTGGTGATATAGGTTGCAGGAGTGTGATGCAGATCATCAGGTACCGGACTGAGCCCTCTCATCCCAAGCAAGAACACGAAACATGAGGCTGAGAAGCAAAGAAATCGTTGAAGGCTTGAGCGAGCCGAGCTTCGATCTGGTACAAAGTACAAAGTCCAAATTCATCAAAATGTTAGCAAATAAACCAATCACTGGCGTAGTTTAAATAGGATTATACAGTGGCAGTTTCTTCTGCCTTGTCTCGTGCTTCTTCTCTTTCTTTGGCTGGGAGTCTGTACTTGGTATAATTTGAGTGCTTGATGTAGTAGTTAAAACTACTATCAATTTTATTCCTCTCATCAACCACGCCTTCTACGAAGGCAGCTAAGAACTTCTTCCTGTTTGCAGGCACAACTTTCGACACGTACGCTTCATGTTTAGTGGTACTTGTGAATGCTGTGTATTTCCTAATTCTGACCTCCTCCATCTTTTTATACTGACCAAGATGCATTTGATATGCTCTCTCGTTTTGCGCTTTTTCCCTTCCTTGCAGCACCCTCTCATATTCAATATCAGACATCTGGGCGGCACGCTCTTCACTAATCACTCCAGCACTATATTCCTTATCATCCGTTCTCACAGTGTCTAACTCTTGCGCCAATTTGACAAGACTTTCCTGCTTCTTCTCTTCAAGATCCTTCAAAATGTGAACTCTGAAATCAATTATGTTTTGCTTCACGCTATCAACCATTTCCAAAGGCACATCGCTCAAATCTCTAGAGTCCACTTGATAAGATTCAGCTAGCTTTCTGCATCTCGTTATATAGTCATCATCTTCCGCATTGCTAGATTTCTTGGCTGCAATACCAACGTATTCGAGATCGTCAATGTGTTTCTTAAGTTCTTCTTTTACATCCTTCAGCAAGGATACATCCAGCTCAAAAAGTTCTTCAACCTTTGGTATAACATCCATCTTGAATCCCTTACTGGTTATCACTTTAAGTGTTCCCTTTAAATCATTCATCAACTCCGAGAACAGATATAGCATCATTGCATCTGCAAATGATACAAATACATTCTGTTTAGCATAACTGCGAGTATCCACTCCCATGAACGACCAGTAGTATTCGGGTGATATAGGTAGCACTTGCACAGTTTCTGTTTTCGCAGCCTTCACCTTACACGACGGTATACTTCCCGACAAACGTTTTATCGCAAAGTTTATCAAATTCTCGATCAAGGCAGGGAACGCTAAAATATCAACGCTTAATCCCTCAATCGCAACAACAAGATCTCCTGTCTCCTTGTTATTCTTTTCGAGCTCATTCAAAGTGATGTGTCTATGTAGTGCCTCGTGAGGATCCGCGAGCAATGCGCGTTTGTCCTCAGCTTCTTCTTCGGCAATCTCTTGATCAACATCCATCTCATCGGCATTCTTTTTCCTTAGATCACTAATCATGCCTCCCTTGAGAGTATACTCACTCAACTCTATATCATTCCGTCGTAAGAAGTCATAGAGACTAACAGTCTCTTGGATTGGCAAGCTTTGAAGCACATTGGATGAACTGTAAATTGTCTTGAGGCTTTCTTGTGTCTTCACAGCCACTGTATCATTCTCATCATGTACACCTCGATGAAAGCTAGGCCTATAGTAGTTGGGTATATAGCTCATTATATTTGGTTGATTATGTGTCAGTCGACTATAGATCAGGTGATAATGAAACGCGTGTTACAAAGGAATGTGCTTTCAGTATGAATGATCAAGAAGCAGCAGCAATAAAATGCAAACTTCACCACTTCCGTTTTGGGAACGCTGAAAGTAAGTTGAACTTTAGAAAGCTACAAATTACAAACTTGCATGTTTCTTACTAGATTTACTAGCAAGACTTTCTTCACCATTGGTGTTTCAGGCTAGCTTGAAACTTGGAACACTTTACGAGTCTATATAGAAAGATACGGTATCCGAGGGGGTATGGTCAAGCAAATAAAAACAAAAGAGAGCAAAATATGTGGTATAAATCAAAACATGCTGGCATGCGCTGACGGGCAGGGATTGGTGGTGCAAAACGTATAGTTATGAAATGGCAAAAGAATAAGCAAAAATAAATTAACAAAATCAAACAGCTTCAGACAGCTTCATTATGAGGTTCAAGTGGTGCATTCTCATGGGGTCCTTCCCCATTGTGATCCATCAGCGAAACAGGTTTGTAATACACGTACATTGGATAGACTGGCATCTGACCGTTGGGGGTACTTGGTGGTGGGTAATTACCATATGGATAATAGTATGGAGCATTCGATGAGGATGCCGGTGGTGCACTGTCGTGCTCATTTGTGTTCATCGGGTGCATTGGGGGATTCATGTATGGCATGTCCTTAGTAGGATAATAGTAGTAGTAAGGGTACTGATATCCTGTGCCATTCATAGGTGGTACCATTTGCATGTTAGCCGCTTCACTCTCGTTATCAATGGAGCTATAAGTATAGCCAGTTTTGGGGCCTGCACTTGAAAATGTGGCATTACTTCTCATGGTGGAGACTTCGTGGTCGGCATCTCCCTCGCGTTTTCCTTCACCACTCACAATATCATTACCAGGATACAATGTATGATCTGCCAAGGTGTTTTCTACATCTGTGTTGTGACAACTTAGCTTAACAGTTGCAGTGTTGTCAGGCAGGCTGCTATCTACTCTTATTTCAATCGAACTATCGTTATCATCGAAGCTGGTGCCCGCACTAGCTGATTCTGCTTCTTTCATTGCAACATCACCAAAGTTATCTCTGTTCTGCTCGGCATGCACGGTATCTCTGGTGTGACCTTTATTGTTGGGATGTTGATTAAAGTTGAAGCGCCCGCCACGTGTCGAGGATTGATGTTTCATCTTGAAAGCTTGAGAATATGTTTCAGGGGCGCCACCTTTGTTGAAATCCTCAGAGAACGATGGGTTTCTTCCACGGTATCCATTATAAGTGGTCTGATGATGATTTAAATGGAGCCCACTATGATTTTGATTATGATGAGAATGATTATGAGGATGAGGATGGCGAATTTCGTATAAACCAGCAGGTCTAGAGTCCATGTTGAAACGTTTTTTGAAGTTCACCGGAGGCGGCGCCAAGTTCAATTTCAATCCGTTATCACTAGAAAACTTTCTCCTGTAATTATTGTACATTTCTCTGTACTGAACATGTATGGTTTTATGGTTGAACAAGGAATGATTTTCCCTTTCAACTGCAGCAGCTGCTGCTTCTCTTGTTCTAAATTTGATAAAAGCAAAGTTACTCAAAGGTCTATTCACTAATATCGCCTCCTTAATTTTACCATGCTTTTCGAACCTTTCAATCAATTCTTCTTTGCTAATACGAGGGTCCAAGTGACCAACAAAAATCGAATGTTTATCTATAGTGACTTCTGGGACATTACTGTACTCATCATCGAGGTTTTGAGCCCATTCAATGTTCCAGTTAGCCTTAGTCTTCAAATTTGCAAATGCATTGATCGCATCTTGACGATAGACAAACTTGCAGAACCAGCTTTTACGAAGCATGATGGGACTCGATGATTTAATTGCGTTGAAGTTATCATTAACCGCAACTAGTCTTTCAACCTCACCAAACCTTGCCATCAACTTTTCGATACGCTTTTCAGAAATTCCCTCATTGGTCAACTGTAGGTAGAGAGTGCGGTTAACTCTTGCCTTCTCGCATCTGACTGTTCTACCATTCAATATTGAGTGTTGGCCTTCACTGATTGCTCTATCTGCATCTTCATCCTTTGCGTACTGAACAAAGGCGTATGGTCTATTGGCAGGATCTCTTAAAACCTTAACAAGCGTCATTTCACCCCATTGTTTAAAATGATGGGTTACTGACTGGCATAAAACGTCATCATCCAAGTTAGAAGACAAACTAGCAACAAAAACACAAGCGGAAGGACGGCCTCGAACCTCTTTAGACTCCTGATCATAGGAATACTTTTCTGCGTTTTTACCATGATCAGTCTTGCTTCCAATGTTATCGGAGCTTTTATCAAAGCAGAGAAAGTCATCAATAAACTTTTCGTCCTCGTCTACATCTTCTTCAAGTTCAAGCTCACTGGCATCAACAGACACGGAGTTGAAATCCGAATTGTCTTCCATGTCTTCATCTTCTCTGTAGATATCCATATCGACGTCCATGTGCTTGATAGATGAGTAGTCAGTAATAGCAGTAGCGGTGGCACTGGCAGTATTATTAGAAAGATCATCGTTGTTCATTGCGTTGGTAGTTGCCGTGGTAATATCAGAGTCTGAAGATTCATCTGACATAGATGCGGGATCATCATGCTGAAATTCCTTGTAAACATGAGAGTTGATCAGTTTGCTACCTGTAGAAGAAGTCAAAGCCAACTCCTCCTTTTCATGGGTAGAGGAATCGAAAACTTTGATTCTAGTGTTTTCCGTATCCATTATGTGTGGAGGCAAATATAAGATGATGATTTGATAACCAAAAGCAGAAAGAGAAAAGAGATTAAGTTTGTTGTGGCGGCTCAGGTCCAGGATTGTGTGCACAAATATGAGGTAAAGCTTTGTCTCTAAGATAGCTAAATAAAGCCAGTTTTTTTTAGCTGTAGATAAGATCGTATTCTGGCTGTTGCCGATGTAAATGGTTGCTGTTGTGCAATGGTCAGAAAGAGACAACACCGAATGAAGCTAAAGCCTGAGTTGAGCCAGTGGAACGCCACTGGAAGTCGGTGGCGACCATTGCTTTTAAATTATCTCGGAAGATATTGTGCCTTATCGCTGCAAATAGGGCTCATGTGGTGACGGGGCAATGTATTCCTTCCTATTGCGGTTAGTCTCTTACTCCGTTTGGAAAATGCCCCGTTACACATGCATGAGGCTCAGTGTTGAGTTCAATCGGTCTCAGTTGGCAAATTTTGGCAAATTTTCCACCTTCGCTCTTCAGTGTGATGCGCGTGAAAAGTGAAAAGTATCCGAATTCCGACTAGAAACTAGAAATTTCAAAAAATTATCCTTACCTTCATCAACAACCTCAATTCTTTCTTTTTCAACAGATCTTCTAGCTTCCATCATAAACCTCTGGTCAGCAAGTGTCAACTTTCACTCCTGGCCATCCTGAAACAATTTCCGAAAATGCTTGACTACAGGGCAAAGTTTGTGCTGGCTCCGATGGTTAGAATCGGTGAACTGCCAACGAGATTAGTCGCTTTGAAGTATGGCGCTGATCTTGTGTGGGGACCTGAAATCATCGATAAGAAGCTGCTTACTTGCGAGAGAAAGTATAATGAGAAGTTGAGAACCGTTGATTTCTTGTCAAAAAAGGGTAACAAGTCAATACCTGGTATGACAGATGTCGTTTTCAGGACCTATCCTGAAATGGAAAAGGATAAAGTGGTTTTCCAGATGGGTACAGCGAACCCCGAACTAGCAGTCGAAGCTGCGAAGATCGTGATCAACGACGTTGGAGCCATTGATATCAATGCAGGCTGCCCAAAGCATTTCTCCATACACGCTGGTATGGGTGCTGCATTATTGAGTACTCCTGATCTTCTCTGTAACATTTTGACGAGCCTTGTCACGGAAGTTGGAAGGCCAAATGATAAGCCGATCAGTGTGAAAATACGTTTACTTCCAACTAAGGAGGACACTTTGAAGCTCGTCACACGTCTCGTCAATACGGGT
Source organism: Pichia sp. P7020A (assembly GCA_025531525.1). Lineage (NCBI taxonomy): Eukaryota > Fungi > Ascomycota > Pichiomycetes > Pichiales > Pichiaceae > Pichia > Pichia sp. P7020A. The sequence continues at coordinate 14,888 of JAMYHI010000018.1, forward strand.
ATTGCAAACCTTACCTTACATTGCCGAACACGAGAAATGAGAAATAGAGAACCACCGATCAGAGATTACATAGACGAGATAAAACAGATTTGTGTCGAGCATAAGGTCAGTTTCATTATTAACGGATCAGTTCAGGATTACAGTGAATATAAGACTTTACAGGAAAAGTATGGTGACGACGTTGGTGCAATGATTGCATCTGCAGCAGAGATTAATCCAACTTGTTTCCACAAGGAGGGTACGTTGCCTTGGTACACTGCAGCTAAGGACCTTGTCAAGTTTGCCGATCAGTTTATGAACCATCCTGCAAACACCAAATATTGTATTCAAAGAATAATACCGAATGAGAAAAACTCGAATCCTATCTACAAGCTCATGATGAAGGCTAAGACTATTGAGGAAATTTCCAAAGTGGTCCTTGATCAAATGGATAATGAAGGCAAGCTCGTTGAAGACGAGAACAAAGCAGAAGAGAATACTGAATCAGAAGAGAGAAAATCTCAATTGAAGAGAAAGGTTGAAGAACCGGCTCCCGAGAGTGCTTCGGAGAAGAAGATCAAGGTATAGAAAACTCGTTTTCTATAACTACATCACTTTCCGCTTTTTTGATCATTAAATAAGTTATAGACGTCTATAAAGCTACAGTCTATGAACCAAATGAAAAGCCAGCTATAATCATATGTATGTACAGATATTTCAATGCGAACCACGTACTCATTTGAGGTCACCGCCAAATCCTGGTGGCTTGGTATCTTTGTACCTCGAATCAAAGTATCCCAGGACCTTGTAGACCTTACCCATATCCCTAAGGCCCTTCCCGGTCAATCTCTTGTATGAGGCAGTCAACTTTTTCTTCATCTCTTCATCATCGACAAACTTGGACATCAATTGATCGATACGATATCCGAGCCCCATGGAGTTGAGGAAATCACCTTGCTCGGCAACGTAAGCTTCAAATCCTAGGTCTTTCAAAATGATTGATAAGCTTCCAAAATCAACATCAATAGACAAATCAACATCACCAACATCACTCAATGGGTTCACAAATTTGTGGTCCTTGATACCTCTGAGAGAATCCATTGGAATTGTAGTTGTACCATAATCGATTGTAAGACCGGCACCGATATCGGAAGATTTGATTATTTGAGCCATCTCGTATGTGTAAGTATGTGATTCTGGAGACACTTCCACTTTAGAAGTCACTGATAAATCATCGTATCTCGGCGTCGTCTTTGGAATGGCACAGCTCGGCGTTGCATATGGCGCTTGGATGAGGACAAACTCGGACTCGTGCTTCTTGTTCAAATCAGCAGTAGTGGTTGTCGTCACATTCGGAAGTAACGAATCTTTCTTCGCATCAGGTCTGATATCAACCAAGAACTCTCTCCATCCCTTTTCAGTCTTGATAAACCTGTTCATTGGTAATGCATCATAAAACTCGTGAGCCATGACAAAGTTCATGTAATCCTTGTCGCCGGAAGAAATCAAGTCCGGTTTGTCATCCTTCAACCAAGTGATCTGATTGCCAAGCTTAGATATTGCGCTGTACGTGAACTCGTCGATTTGTTCCAAGTTGGAGGTTTCGGTATCGCATAATGTTTTGAACTGTTCATTTATCAAAACATCGGACTTCTCCACAAACACAATCTCGATTGGATTATTCCCCTTCGTGAACCTTGCTAGCGTTCTCACCATATCATACATCAAAGTACCTTTTCCTGGGCCAAATTCAATGATTCTGAATTTTTTATCCTTGATTTTAAAGTTAGCTCTGTTGTGAGTCGCTTGGTATCTTAATTGAGAAAGGAATGCGCTGAAGAACCACATACCACAAATTTCACCGAAAGTCGAACTAATCTCCGGAGAAGTGATAAAATCGCCCGTTTTAGCATCAAGCGGATTTCTAGTGGTATAGTATCCGTACTCTGGATTGATCAAACACTGTTTCATAAAATTAGCTATAGAAATGGGACCTGTAGTTTTGATCATATTTTTCAAGATGATTTCTAAGTTTTCGGACTTCGTCAACGATCTTGGTTTCAAGCTCTCCTTATGCGCATCGCCCCCTAGCACAAAGGATTGCTTCGTTCCGCTGTAAATTGGCTTACCATCTAGTCCGAGGATCTTTCCTAGTTTAGTGTTCCCATTTTGAACGGGTTTTCCATCTGCACCAAGAATGATGTTTCTTCTGCAGAATACCTGTTTTGCTGCGGCTCTTCTTGCGCCGCCCACGCATTGTCTCGTTGCAGATCTGAGCATGGCTGTTATTTGTGACAAGTATGATGGTTTGGCACGTTGTTACGGTTCCATTCTCCACTTTACACCACTACCGTCAACTCTCTCACTCTGATCTCTCTCGTCTCTAGTGATGTTTACTCTCAGTCTGTCGCCGACGCGTCGCTCCTGGCGATATCGGAGTACGCAACCGCGAACCGCCCACGACCCATTTTCGTTTTCCATTTTTTGCTCTCTCTGCGGGCCGGTCAGCGATTAACAAGTGGGCCTGACAGGCACATCAACTACAATGGTGCAGTGTGGTGTGGGGTCACTCTGTGGGGGATTGCTTTGGCTGTCTTGCTATTGGCTCTGTTGGTTCTCAAGACACAATCACAACTTGTCACACTTGTTCACTGTATTTATTCAGGCAACAGAGCATCAGAATTGAATTGGCTACGGACAACAAGGCTCCTTGTGGAATTCACTGACAAGCAAACAACAACAATAATAACACGTAATTTCAGGAATTATAGTGAAGAAAAATGAACAAACACACTACCAGTGCACAACAGAGTGGCTCCATAAGGAGGAGTAGAGAAAGCTCATCTGACTCTAGTATACTTTCCACCAACAGTCCTCTGGACAATATCATTTCAAATGTCCGTTCCAAATGGCACACACCCGCCTCGTATGATCCCATAAATACGCACACAGAGTCAACCTTTACGACAAATGAGGATGTGGATTTCTCACCTTTCCAAGCGGACTCTAATCGGTTTAATCCACGTTCTCGCTCTGGTGTAAGCCTCAACTCAGGAAGTAATATGTCTTCAAGAATGAACTATCTATTCAAATCCGCTTCCGTACTACGAAAGTTTGTGAAATACATTGGACCGGGACTCATGGTCAGTGTTGCTTACATGGACCCAGGAAACTTCAGTAGTAGTATAGCATCTGCTCAGTTTCAATACAAATTATTATTCTCATTGGTTGTTTCCAACATCATGGCAGGCTTTTTGCAAGTGTTAGCCAGTAAATTGGGAATTTGTACCGGTGAAGATTTAGCTGCAAATTGTAAGAAACATTTACCTCCAACACTGAACTACATCATTTATATATTTGCTGAAATATCAGTGGTTGCAACTGATGTTGCAGAGATCATTGGAACTGCCATTGCATTCAACATCATCTTCAATATACCCCTTCTGGTTGGTGTTTTACTTTCTATTCTCGACATGCTTTTCGTCATCATGGCATATAGGCCCGATGGTCCAATGGTTCTTTTGAGGGTCTTTGAGGGGTTTGTCAGCTTGTTGGTTTTTGGTACAGTCATTTGCTTCGCTATTGAACTAGCAAAAGTTTCCCCCACTACTGAATGGAAAGAGGTTGCGTTAGGTTTTTTCCCTTCAAAGGCTGTCTTTACAGACATTAAGGGTTTATACTTATCGGCTGCATTGTTGGGTAGTAACTTGATGCCTCATTCTCTCTATTTGGGATCTGGTGTTGTGCAAGCAAGAATGAAGGCATTTGATATCAAAATGGGCCACTATGTTCCCAATTTAAAGAAAAAGGCTCGTAACCTTTTCACTTTCACTACAGTTGAAGAAGGGGATGAGGATATTGAAGATGATAGTAACAACTATAAGCCATCCATTCATGCGATTGATGAAACTATGACATACACGATTGCCGAACTAGTTGTATCTTTGATCTTTGTTGCTCTATTTGTCAATGCTGCTATCTTGATTGTTGCAGGATCTGCACTATCCAGTCCAACGGATGATGATGGTGATGGGGCGTTGGAGAATGCAGATTTGTTTACCTTGCATCACTTACTTACAAGTCATTTGTCAAAGGCGGCAGGTTCTGTTTTTGCATTTGCCCTCTTGTGTTCAGGTTTATGTGGTGGTACTGTCGTGACGATTGCAGGCCAAATGATCATGGAGGGACACTCAAATGCTAAACTACCACCAGGAATTAAGAGAATGATAACACGTGCTCTGGCTCTTCTACCCTGCATATTAGTTGTATTGGCGCAGGGGAGGGAAGGATTGAGTGCCGTTTTGAACGGCTCGCAAGTTGTGCTTTCCTTTATGTTACCATTTATTTGTGCACCTCTCATCTACTTAACTTCCAATAGAGATATCATGAAGGTGGAAATTTTCAAAGAGCGTAGTTTCTCGCCAAAGAGTGAGAACTTTGAATTCGTTGAGCTTGATACATTTTCTGATATTAAGACTGGTGAGGTTACCAGATCAGATAACTTGAACGATATGAACTCAACGGATAGAAACTCGATGGATGTTGGATCGTCTAGCTCTTTTGATGAAGCACAGCACATTCCAGATGATGCCGATGCAGTTGATGAGAGCATGCGGCAATACAAGTACATGAACAACAGTACACTAACTACCATTGCCGCAGTTATCGTGTGGCTGCTGATCACTTTCTTAAATTTCTGGTTGTTGATCAGTATGGCCCTTGGAAAAGATGTTCCTGTTTGATCACGCATTCTCTTTTGGGAATTATTTATGCATAGCTGGCGTTCAGCTCACTTTATATATCTCATCTATTTATACCATGAACGCGATATTGGATATTGCAAATTCTCCAGTGGCTCTGTCGTATAACCTGTGTACTGTGTACCATCTCATCTATCACTACAACCTTTTTTAAGGCTGTGCAAATATTTTTTTTCATCATGTTTTTAACCCAAAGAACAAAGAACCCAGATCGCTTCCTCAAAAATTCCCACACATCACCAAGCTCCGACCGGTGGTAATCATCAATCCATAAAAGTTCTACTCGTAAGGAATTCTAGTTTCTACAGACTTAATTAGCAATATGTCAGAACTGCATGAGCTCTGCTATTTCAAAACCAGACCAATCACTAAAGAGGCATATTTGACTCCACTAAAGGGATACTTAAAAGCCGGCATTCCAGCAACTTACACAATCGAGGAAGCTTATAATTATGAGCATGACATTGAGGAAGAACCTGTAAGTACCACTACCCCAATGCATCTTATATGTGAGCATGTTCCAAAAGATCTAAATGATGAGGAATCTGTTGTGGTGTTGCAGATGATGGAAGAATTATGGTTAAACGGTGCCGGTTGGTGTTTGGTGAATGAAAAAAATGAAACTCCTGGCTGTATACTTTTGAGAAGAGGATTCCATGGATCAAAGTATTGGGATAGTTGTGTCGATTCTGGTGTCCGTGCTGAAGTTTTGCTTAGAAAATTGAATGATCCAAATGTTGAGTTCTTAGATGATCCCGAGATGGAAGAACAACAGCTCGAACAAGATGCTGAAGAAATTCCAGAACTAGTGGAAGAAATTGCAGAGGCAGTACCTATAAATACAGAAAAACAAAATGGCGAAGAGACAGCTGAAGAAATGTATAATGGACCTGCAGGTGCTACGGAAACCTACCTTAAGACGGAACTCGAGTACAAAGATGGTGCATTGGTCACAAAGGAAGGCTCCGATGGTGTTATGATGCAATGGGAGGACCAGCTTATGAGGGCTGGCTGTGAATCTCTTTTCAAAACTATTGATGACCCAAAGGACGTTAATATTCTCAATCTTGGATTCGGTATGGGTATCATCGACACCATGATTCAAGCTAGAAATCCTACCAAACATTACATTTGTGAAGCACATCCTGACGTTTTGAGAAAGATGAAGGCGGATGGATGGTACGAAAAGCCTAATGTAGTTGTTTTGGAAGGAAAATGGCAAGATACATTACCACCCTTACTCTCTGAGGGTGTCTTCTTCGATGGTATCTACTATGATACGTTCAGTGAACATTACGAGGACATGGTTGAGGATTTGTTCGATGTTGTTGTTGGTTTGCTCAAATCAACCGGTACGTTTTCCTTCTTCAACGGATTGGGTGCTGACAGACTGGTCTGCTATGAGGTTTACAAAAAAGTGGTGGACATTGATCTCTCCAACTACGGACTCAAGGTTGAGTTCAAGGAGCTTCCTGCGCCCGTGACCACATTGGAAGAGCATGACGACGCGGACGACTCTGTGTGGAAGGACATAAAGCGCCCGTACTGGCGTTGCCCCGTCTACTACCATCCAGAGGCCCGGTTCATGTAGTCTCGTGTAATGAACACTACCCAGTACTCTAAACTGGCTAACTTTGCACTGTGTAAATTTGCCGGAAACCCAGTTTTTGATTTTCGTGTGATCGTTGAACTTTCCATCATCTTCAACTTTGAGCGTTGCACAAGCCATTCTCACCGACGTCGGTCCAAAAGGACGATCACAAATATCGATAGGTAATACATCAACTGTAACCGCGCCACCACCGTTGAAATGTCCTTAGAAGCATCCTTGTCTCTTCTGTCACTTGCTGAGCCAACCCCAGAGGGCGCATTGCACGTTAAGTCTCTTGTCTTCAAGCCAAAGACTGCTAAGACTGCAACTCCAGTTCCTGTGATTGTTGTTGCATTACAAACCACTCAAACTCCATCTGGTGTCATCGCAAAGTCTGTAGATGCTAAAGACCCAAGATTAGCTAAGAACGACTTAACCAACGAGTTTTTCGGTGTTGCAGCTGCTGATTTCTCTATCGCATCCTTAGATGCTAAGCACAAGGACGGTAAGATTAAAGTCATTCTTGATTCCAAGATCGAGAACACTGAATCATCCATCTACGTTTTGGAGAATGCGTCTGCAAAGTTGGTTTTGAATGGTAAACAATTATCCGGCTTCTTGGCAGTTTACAATCCTGTCGTTGTTGACTTCGCAGCTGAAGCTGCTGCGGCACCTGCACCATCAGCTGCACCAGCTCAAAAGAAGGCACCAGCACAAGAAAGTGATGCCAAGCTCGATGACGCAAAATTGATTGGTGTTACCGTCGACAAGGAGAAGGATTTCTCAGGCTGGTATCAACAAATTCTAACCAAGGGTGAAATGTTGGACTACTATGACGTCTCTGGTTGTTACATCATGAGACCAGCATCTTATGCTGTTTGGGAACAAATTCAAAGTTTCTTTGATGCCAAGATTAAGTCTGACGGTGTTGCAAATGCATACTTCCCAATGTTTGTCTCATCTAGAGTTCTTGAGAAGGAAAAGGACCATATTGAAGGTTTCGCACCAGAGGTCGCTTGGGTCACCAAGGCAGGTTCCTCCGATTTAGAAGAGCCAATTGCTATTAGACCAACTTCAGAAACCGTCATGTACCCATACTACGCTAAATGGATCAGATCTCACAGAGACTTACCATTCAAGATGAACCAATGGAATTCCGTTGTCAGATGGGAATTCAAGCATCCACAACCATTCTTGAGAACCAGAGAATTCTTATGGCAAGAAGGTCACACTGTCCACTTAACTCACGAAGATGCTGAAAACCAAGTCATGAGAATCTTGGACTGGTACGAGGAGATCTACAGAACTCTCTTAGCAGTTCCAGTTGTCAAGGGTGTCAAGACTGAAAATGAAAAATTTGCTGGTGGTAAGTTCACCACCACTGTTGAAGGTTACATTCCAACCACCGGTAGAGGTATCCAAGGTGCAACTTCCCATCACTTGGGCCAAAACTTCTCCAAGATGTTTAACATCACGGTTGAAAACCCAGAGGGTCCAGAGAAGCCAAAGATCTTCACCCACCAAACCTCTTGGGGTCTCTCCACCAGAGTTATTGGTGTCATGGTGATGATTCACTCCGACAACAAGGGTTTGGTCATCCCACCAAGAGTTTCTCAATATCAAACTGTTATTATTCCTGTTGGTTTGACCTCCAAGACCACAAAGGAAGTTGAAGATAGCGTCTACGCTTCTTGTAAGGAATTGGAATCCAAGTTGCACGCACAAGGTATCAGAGTCACCTCTGATTACAGAGACAACTACTCTCCAGGTTGGAAGTTCTCCAACTGGGAATTGAAGGGTGTCCCTGTTAGATTGGAAGTGGGACCAAAGGACTTGGCAAACAAGTCTGTTCTTGCAGTTAGAAGAGATACTGGTGCAAAGGTGTCGATCAAGCTTGACGAAATTGATACCAAGTTACCAGAATTGTTTGATGAGATCCACAACAACTTGTACGAGACTGCAAAGGATAAGTTCGACACTCACAGAGTCACTGTTCACGAATGGGACGACTTTGTGCACCAATTGAACCAGAAGAATGTTGTTGTCGCTCCATGGTGTGGTGTCCCAGAATGTGAAGATGATATCAAGGATGGTTCTGCAAAGAAGGATAACGGTGAAGAGTTCGAAGTCGATGAGAAGGCGCCTTCCATGGGTGCAAAGTCACTCTGTATTCCATTTGAACAACCAACCATGAAGCCAGGTACATGTTGTGTCAGATGTAAGAAGCCAGCTGTCAACTACACCATGTTTGGTAGATCTTACTAGGCGTGTGTCATTGATCCTCCCGATCATTTGAACCATATACTTTTATACACTTTGTAAAAATTGCTTTACAATCAGCAAATATTAATATAATTTACCAGAAATTTGCAATATTAGCTTACCACAGTCAATATTCCACGTTTCGTTAATTTAAATAGAACCCTTCTTTTCCACCCGTACCATGTCTTCTAATGCCCACTACAATCTTTGCCCCTTCGATCTCACTTGAATTTATCAGAATTTCTGCCTTCTAGAACATTCTCAACGTTACTCGTGCCATCAACTAAAAGAACCAGCCTTCTATGCGCAATGATTGCTAATTGGCTAGATGTGACCAAGAGATATTAAAAAAATGAACTTACGCATTCGCAGCAAAAGCCTCTCATCTTTCACCTTTTGACGGGTTTTTGAGTAATCTTTGAGTTTGTTGGCCTGTTCAAACTTATTTATAAAAATTTGCAAAGGGAATAATGAGCATTGGGGCCTGTATTATGAAAATACCACTTCTTGCCAGTTGGTCAAAACGTGGAGACTTGATTGATCTGCACCACACGGATCAAATTCATACTGAACAGGCGTTACTAAACAATAAGATGTATAGATGATTTGTCACTGGGGTTGCACAGTCTTATCTTCCTTAGGCTCAAAATCACTATGAAGTGTACTTGCAATAATATTCAATGGTGTCATCTGCAAATTCTCTTGCAATAGTTTTTGACTCTTCTTTATTTCTAGGTAACTTATTAATATTTACTAAGCACGATGATATAGAGGAAACCACCGTCTGCCCAGCTCTTCTCAGGTTGCCCATTACCATATTTGCTTGTTTGATTGCATTATTGAGCCAACTGGCTTTTAGTAATAGATAGTGATAACCAGCACGAACGTGTTGGACAGCGTAGCTGAGCCTTCATTTCTGAACGAAATTCGAATTACTTGATTAGGCAATAGTATAGAACGCGGTACAGATAAGCACCATTAACTGTGGGGATCCCTATAAATTATGTAACCATTAGAATCGACTTACCATTCCGAACAAGGTTATAAAGTTTATACATAGACATAAACATGAGTGCCCTAGTAAAAACTTTAGACTGGAAAATATGTTCAAATTGCAAAATTTCAATATGATGCTACGTAGTCTGAAAAGTACAGGGATCCGGGGAATGTCAACCATTTCTCGGCAGTTAACAGAAGAAAAGTTTGAAAGTACGAATAAGAAGAATAAGTGTAAATAATTACCAGATCTGGAACTCGTCAAAGAAGTCAATGCTCTTATCCCAGATGGTTACATTGTTGGTGACGGTGTTTCTAATTTCGTCCATCATCTTTGGTGGACCACAGGCGACAATACCGACGCTCTTTGCAGGGCTGTCTCTAACATTAGAGTCAATCAAGTCCGGAATGTTTGGTCTTGCGTAGATAATTCTCAAGTTACCCGATGAGTGCACTTTGACAACGTCCATGTCCGCTTCCTTGTCTGAAACGTCAGTGTTGGACTCTGAATCAGCTTCAGTAAGGAACGCTTGTAGAGTAGTAGTCTTGTCTACGCCTTGTTCTCTCGTAATGTAGATCTCAATGTCCGTTTTTACGTTGGCGAGTAATGGTTTGTATGCCTTTACAAGCTGTAAAGTCTGTGCGACCCAAATGAGTTTACCTTGATTGACACTTGCCGCATTCTCCAAGATACCTGGAACACCAGAACCACCGGCCAAAAGAAGTGCATCTTCGTATCTGTTCAAACTACGGGCGACATTGCCTCCATATGGACCTTCCAAGCAGACCTTGCAGGACATTTGATTTCCATTTTTGAGCAGTTTGTTGTACATTCTGTAAGTGACACCCTTCTTCACTCTAATGTATGCACAGATGTTATCGCCCTCAATGACACTTGTGAACGGGTGATTCTCCCAGAATAAGAAACCAGCAAAGTAAATGTATGAGAAAGTGCCCGGTGAGTGAATCCACCATGATGGCTTGGCGACCTCGACCTTGAACAAATCATCTCCAACAACTGTCAACACGGCATTCCTGTAACCAAACGCAGTCATACGGATGACACGCACAAGCCTGTCAAAGAACCAAACACAACTTGCAGCGATCATCCATTCTAACCATCCCAAAGTATTACAATGGTACCAACACGTGACAATAAACGCAATGGCAAGGAGAACATGGAATGTGAAGAAGTACTCGTAATATGCTTTCCTGATAGGTGGCATGGAAAAGAGTAAAAGCATACCACAGATGACAGTTGCTGCCACACCCGGTGCAAAGTAAGGTTCGGTCTTCATGTAAAGAACATAGTATCCCAAAGATTGAATGGTGAACGCAACCGAGTGGATGAGTGTGTCCAATGCCATCCACCACGCCAAAACCTTGTGGAAATGTAAACAGGTTGCGTAAGACCAACCTGTCACCCAAAGTAGGAAATTATTTCTACCAGCAAAAAGGATTAATAGCGGTATCTTACCAAAAGCCATAATTCCTGTACGGTCAGCAACGTATCTTTGCCATGCATAGTCTGCAGAACCAAACCATCCATTGTGTTGCCTGTATGGGACGCAATAGAATGCCATTTGTAGACCGAAAAGGATCACATCTGCAATAAATTGTGCTCTGTTAGGAAGCAGCACTGGAAACCATTTCTGGGAACCCCATGCCTCAGCGAATTTACCATTGGGAGCCATCGGAGAGAAAATAATATATTTTTGAATAGCCTTTGATAATGAAGAGTTGTTGGCTGATTGTGAGAGACCAGTATTTCTGGCAAAGTTGTAAATAGCACTGATGACGATTAATAACAAAAAGTACCCACAAATACCCACACTGAACCAGGTACCAGAATCCAAGTTGAAGTAATAAGCCCTGTAGCCAATGTACTCGTCGTTCAAAATGCTAGTGTTGAGGAAAATAGGACTGTAAATTGGTAAAGATATATTTGCAATACTATCTTCAGGTACTGCATATTTGGTAGCATTTTCATATTGAGCTTGGTAGAATTCCCAGTTCATGGGATAAGAGGTATATTCTATACATGCAGCGGATAATCCCTTGAAAATCAATTTTCTGTATGAATCACTTTGATCTTTTGAAATCCTAGCTGCGCATAGAAGTAACGTGCCAATTGCTGGTGGATACCCGCACATACCATCATAATAGGCAGAGTAAGAACCGAGTCCCAATGGTGTATAGTCAAATACTAAAGACTCAAGTCCCGTCTCGCAGGTCCACATTTCAGCCAAACCTTTGTCATTACCAATGGTGGTTCCGATAACAGTTTTATCAGCATTTCCGGTACCAATCAAAGGTAATAAGGTTGCTATTGCGAAGCCTTTCAGAAAGCGCATTGTTGGTATTGATCTTGGTCTCAGCTCTTAAACATTTATAAACAATTCGTACCAACACGACGACCAATGTGGCATTTCAGTTTACGAGTCATGTGGGGAACCTTGCCTCCTCTTATATAACCTAATTTCCAAGAGGATTCCCCCGGGATTCTCTCTTCGAAATATAACTGTGTGGATTTCGGAGATGGGGCAGATCCATAGCACATGCATATAGACGATCAAATGATATATAATGCTGTTTTCTAGCTCTTGTATGGACGGAGTTAATGTCTGCGGCGAACTGCCAGACTATAGAGGGGATAGCTGCACCCTCAGATATGGAGCGGAATAGAATGGCCGTTAGTAATCATATATGAATTGGCAGCAATTTAGTATCTAACCATCATAAGCTGTGCATGTCCACGTAACGTTTACATGCGTCTATGGCATGACCGATTAACTCCACAATTATGCATGGGGCTATAAGCAGATAGCTGGAAACCAGTTCCGACGGTGTACGCGTATAGTGCAGTTTAATATTAAGCTATAGTACATCATTAAGATCGATACTTCGTATATCAAGTCCGAGCTGCACCGGCAATCCTTAATCTAGAACCCTAGCGAGCCCTGTCCTCAAGTTTCCCGGTCCTCGATCCTGTCTCTTTTCTCAACGACTGATAGGCCAGGGCCCTGAAAAACGTCGCGGCTCGAAGATAACGGTTTTTCGGTGTCCAGCTTAAAATGTCGCATGAATACGTCAAATTCGTCAAACTTTAGCTGGAACTCCGCGGAAAGCCGCACAATTTCAAAATTAAGCGCCGGCTTCCGGTCCCACGGGCATACGGCTGGCCAGGGGGGCGGTCAACCTAGCTGCTTGCAAGCTTTAATTACGACCTTTACCTGCTTGAAGCTTAATGCATATGTTTAGCTGGTAAAGGGGTTGCTCCAGGGCTTCATATATTGTTGAATTTGCAGGCGGTTTGGGCTCGCTGTTCGCTTTCTGAATAATTAGGCCGAGCGTATACCAGCTATAGCGCAAAACAATGTTTAGTGTTATCAAAAGTGTAAATATCATTGAACTATACAAAAAAACATGTCAAAATAATTGTTTTGCAAGAGCTCTACATTGAAACGAGGTTACCAGATCTGAAATTCGTCAAAGTAATCGACGCTTTTGTCCCAGACGGTTACATTGTTGGTGATGGTGTTTCTAATTTCATCCATCATTTTCGGAGGTCCGCAGGCTACAATACCGACACTGTTGCAAGGACTGTCCCTCACATTAGCGTCAATTAAGTCTTGGATGTTGGGCCTAGAATAAATGATCTTAACGTTACCTGAGGAATGAACTTTGACAAGGCCCGTTTCAGACTCCTTGTCGGATGAATCTGTATTCGAATCGGTACTGGTGTCACTGTCACTTTCGTTGAGGAAAGCCGCAAGACTGGTGGTTCGATCTGCCTGTTGCTCCCTTGTAACGTAAATCTCAATATCAGTCTTGACATTGGCAATCAGAGGCTTATATGCCTTGACAAGTTGTAGCGTTTGCGCGACCCAGATTAGCTTACCACGGTTGACCTTTGCGGCATGTTCAACGATACCTGGCACACCGGAACCACCTGCGAGTAGAAGCGTATCTTCGTATTTATGCAATGCGCGTGGTACCTCACCACCATATGGTCCCTCCAAGCACACTTTCCACGTCATTTGGTTCTTATTCTTCAAAAGTTTGTTGAACACTCTTAATGTGACTCCCTTCTTCACCCTAATATAAGCGCACAATTTATCACCCTCTGAAACAGTGGTAAATGGATGGCTCTCCCAAAAAAGAATGCCAGCAAAGTACATGTATGAGAAAGTACCTGGAGTGTGATGCCACCAAAATGGTTTCTCCACCTCGACCTTGAACAAATCATCTCCAACAACAGTCAATACAGCAGTCCTGTAGCCAAATGCACACATCCTAATGACACGAACAAGTCTATCAAAGAACCAAACACAGCAGGCCGCAATCATCCACTCCATCCATCCTAATTCACGGCAATGGTACCAGCACATTGCAATGAATCCTATCGCAAGAATGACGTGGGTAGCAAAGAAGAATTCATAGTATGCTTTTCTGATTGGAGGCAATGCAAACAACAAAAGTACACCACAAAGAACAGTTGCTGCCACACCACATTGAAAGTATAGAGATTGTAAAGATCTTGTGTAACTTGTCACATACATTGTGTACGCAACGGAATGAATCATTGCGTCAAGTGACATCCACCAAGCTAATATCTTGTGGAAGTGCAAACAAGTGGAATATGACCAACCAGTAACCCACAATAAAAAGTTATTTCTGCCAGCAAAAAGAATCAATAGTGGAATTTTACCAAATGACATTATACCCGTACGGTCTGCAACATATCTTTGCCATGCCATGCTTGGTGTTTTAAACAAATTTCCTTCATCTTGTCGGTAGCTCACACAATAGAAGGCTACTTGTAATGCAAAAAGAAAAACGTCTGCAATGAACTGCATTCTGTTTGGAAGTAGAACAGGAAACCACTTTTCTGGACCCCATGGTTCCGCAAACTTCCCATTGGGTGCCATTGGTGAGAAGATCACATACTTCTGAAGAGCCTTAGACAGTGCGGAGTTGTTAGCAGTCTTAGAGAATCCAATATTTCTTGCAAAGTTGAATAGGGCACTGATAACGATCAACAACAAAAAGTAACCGCAAATACCAACGCTAAACCAGGTACCGGAATCCAAGTTGAAGTAGAATGCCCTATAACCTTCATACCGGCCATAAAGAGGTTTGAGGTTCATGTGTGTAGGATTGTATAGCGGCAATGACTTGTTGGCAATACTTTTCAAAGGAATGTCATAATTGGTAGCATTTTCATATTGATCACGATAGTATTCCCAATCATAGTGGTATGATGAGGATTTACACGAGTTAGCAACTGCTTTAAAGATAACATCCTTGTATGCTTCACTTTGATCAACTGATATTTCAGTAGTACACAAAAGTACTGTACCGATAGCAGGTGGATATCCACACCACACGTCACGGGATGCCCCACGTCCCTTTGAACGCGATTTTGATTTGTAGTCAAACGTGAAGTCTGTAATACCTCTGGTACAAGCATTGAGTTCCGCAGTACCTTTATTGTTGTAACGATCAGTTTTAATATAAACGTCCCTGGCAACCGCAGACGTCGCTGATAGCAATAGAGCTAAGGTGGTAACCCCAAGTTTCATGATTGTTTGCCTTAGTTTCTATTACAGAGCATAGTAATCCCAAGAGATATCAATGCTACCAATTTGTGGTTGCAATTGCGATGGATATATCCTTTTATATAGTTTGGTCAAGCAGCAATTGATCAATTTGGAGATTCACGGAACCAAATCGAAAACACTCAGTTTGCAATATAAGTTGTACTGATCATCGGCAGAGATATTGACAGCCAATGAGAAACTTCCAACATTTTAATAGTATTGCACCCCATACCCCTATCACCCACGGGTTAATCTTCCGTGTGAATGAGAATCAAATCATTGGCGCTTACATATATCGTAGCGTATCTAGATTTGATTTATCGGTGAATAGATGGAAAGGGTCCAATCAGGGTCTAACGATATATGTGTACTATATGTTGTTGGCTGTTTCCTTAGAGCGATAACTTAGATATGTACTGCTTTACACTTTTCGAAGATCAAAAACCAATAAAGTTTTAGGCCTAGATGTAGATATTTGCCGCTATTATTCCGTTTAGGGGGCCCATCCGGTATATAGGCAATTATTATAGCTCTGGTTATATCGGGAATAACAGCAAGTTGGAGAGCTGATAGACTATACTTGACATGAACGTTATATCGTTCATGTATTTGCAGCGTCTGTTTAGCTCATTATGTCAATTAACGTGGTACATAGATTTTAAGCATGGCGGTTTATTGCCGGATTGTATGATCTTTATAAACAGTTTGGATGTCTTATATAAGTTCTTACTTCAGTTTAATTTTACTATACATGCTGCGCACCCTTAGTCATTTAATGCAATCAGCTATGCCAATTATGCAGTTTCTTAATATATGTACCGCAGCATGAACGTATATACAGATTGCGTGCCTGCATGCGTATATATAAGCACAAAAATTTGTGTCCTGAATCGATTATGCTATTTCGAAGCCATAGCTCTAGGCCGAACGAAGCGGCGAGTGTTTTTGCTGGCCGTCCCGAAGACTGTGGTTAACTCCGATATCTTTTGATTCGAGTTGGCATGGGCATATCGGCTTTTTTGCATACTGCATGATCCATATATATGCTGGATTGAGCAATTTTGGAATATATAGATGGCCGTCTTGCACACTAGCGCTATATATATAATGGGGACCAATTTGGTATACATGCATAAAGCTTGCAACTTATCGGCTTTTTCAAATAGACAGAAGGCCATTCAGGCGCAAATACGATGCTTAAGGGATTTAACATATAAGATAAAGGTAGCAGGTTTCGGGTATTTCACAGGTTTAAAATCTGGTCATCAAAGATACGCACATGTTTGTATAGATCCCGTCTTTGTCGTCCAGCTGGCTTCTGTGTATATGCATTTATCAGCAATGTAGAGGGTAGAATATGTTATACAGGTCTATATGAATTGTCCAATCCCCAACTCTTACAAATTGGCATACGTATAAATATTATTGAGCCAGTTAACACTACGAAAGCTTTAATGATAAATTATATCAAACAGAATTTATGGAGGAATATTACAGGAACCGAGAATTACAAATAATGGATTGAGGCTACCAGATTTGAAATTCGTCAAAGTAATCGACGCTCTTGTCCCACATGGTGACATTGTTGGTGATGGTGTTTCTAATTTCATCCATCATTTTCGGAGGTCCACATGCTACAATTCCGACACTGTTGCAAGGACTGTCCCTTACATTAGCGTCAATTAGATCGCTGATATTTGGCCTAGAGTAAATGATCTTGACATTGCCTGATGAACCAACTTTGACAAGGCCAATTTCAGACTCCTTGTCCGATGAGTCGGTATTGGAATCTGCACTGGTGTTACTGTCACTTTCATTGAGGAAAGCTTCAAGACTGGTGGTTCGATCTGCCTGTTGCTCTCTCGTAACGTAAATCTCAATATCAGTCTTGACATTGGCAATCAGAGGTTTGTATGCCTTGACGAGTTGCAGAGTTTGTGCAACCCAGATTAGCTTACCACGGTTGACCTTTGCGGCATGTTCAACGATACCTGGCACACCCGAACCACCTGCAATTAATAGTGAATCTTCGTATTTGTGCAATGCACGTGGCGCCTCACCACCGTATGGTCCCTCCAAGCACACCTTCCACGTCATTTGGTTCTTATTCTTCAATAGTTTGTTGAACACTCTGTATGTGACACCCTTTTTCACTGTAATGTAAGCACACAATTTGTCACCCTCTAAAACAGTGCAAAAAGGATGACTTTCCCAGAAAAGAACGCCACCAAAGTATAGGTAGGAAAAAGTGCCTGGCGTGTGATCCCACCAAAATGGTTTCTCCACCTCGACCTTGAACAAGTTATCGCCGACGACAGAAACAGTAGCAGTCCTAAAACCAAAAGCACACATCCTAATGACACGAACAAGCCTGTCAAAGAACCAAACACAGCAGGCTGCAATCATCCACTCCATCCACCCCAAGTCGCGACAATGGTACCAGCACATTGCAATGAATCCAATAGCGAGAAGAACGTGAGTTGCAAAGAAGAATTCATAGTATGCCTTTCTGATTGGAGGCAATGCAAACAATAATAACAAACCACAAAGAACAGTACCTGCCACACCACACTGAAAGTAAAGTTTTGTCATGTTTTTAGCATAGTTAATGACATACATTGTATAAGCAACGGAATGAATCAATGTGTCAAGTGACATCCACCAAGCTAATATCTTGTGGAAGTGCAAACATGTAGAGCGTGACCAGCCGGTAATCCATAGTAAGAAGTTATTTCTACCAGCAAAAAGAATCAATAGTGGAATTTTCCCGAAAGCCATAATACCCGTACGGTCTGCAACATATCCTTTCCATGCCAGACTCGGTGAGTTAAACAATACACCATCATCGTATCTGTAACTCACACAA
The DNA here is from genome assembly GCA_025531525.1 of Pichia sp. P7020A. Taxonomy (NCBI): domain Eukaryota; kingdom Fungi; phylum Ascomycota; class Pichiomycetes; order Pichiales; family Pichiaceae; genus Pichia; species Pichia sp. P7020A. Next base: position 32,945 of record JAMYHI010000018.1, read on the forward strand.
TAGAGTGCTATTTGTAATGCAAAAAGTAAAACGTCCGCAATGAATTGCAGTCGGTTTGGAAGTAGAACGGGAAACCACTTCTGTGAACCCCATGCCTCAGAAAACCTTCCATTAGGTGCCAATGGTGAAAAGATCACGTACTTCTGAAGAGTCTTAGCAACTGCTGAGTTATTAGCAATCTTAGAAAATCCAATATTTCTTGCAAAGTTGAATAGGGCACTGATAACGACCAACAACAAAAAATAACCGCAAATACCAACGCTAAACCAGGTGCCTGAATCCAAGTTGAAGTAAAAAGATCTATAACCCTTATAACGTTCATAAAGAGGTTTTAGGTTCATGTGCGTGGGACTGTATAGCGGCAATGATTGGTTTGCAATACTATCCAAAGTAACCTCATATTTTGTAGCATTTTCATATTGATCACGATAATATTCCCAATTATAGTAGTATGAGGAGGATTTACATGAGGCAGCGAAAGCTTTAAAGATAACATCCTTATATGAATCACTTTTATCCACCGATATTTCAAGAGCACACAAAAGTACTGTACCAGTAGCCGGTGGATATCCACACCACAAATCACGGGATGATGAACTTCCGTTTGAAATTGGTTCGTAATCAAAGGTGAACTGTGTGATACCTCTGGTGCAAGCATTACGCTCAGCAAAACCTTTGTTGCTTAGGAGATCAGTTTTGATATAGACATCACTTGCAACCGCATTTGTGGCAGATAACAATAGAGCTAACGTTGTGATTCCCAATTTCATGATTGTTGGCTATAATAGTTCTACTACAGAACACGTTGATTTCAACATGTGTCAAAGCTTCCACGGTGTAGATAGATATAGTGGTGTATTAGATACCCTTTTATATCGAACAACCAGCAGCAAGGTCAACCTGTGATTTCAATGGATCAATCTGAAAATTGCTCAAATTGCAATATACAGTTGTGGTGGTAGTCGCCAGAACTATTAGACAACCAATGAGAACATCCTAATACTTCGATATTACCGTAATTCCTGGTCTGAGATGCCACATGGGTTCAATATATTAGCTTACGTGTGAATCATCGGCGTATATACCAACTCCGGTAGGCTTGGCGTACCGGTTAACGGAGGAACAAACTTGAAAAGGGTCCAATCAGGGCCCAAGGTCGTATGTCATGTGTGTACGATATTGTAAAAAAAAGCTTCTTTGAAACGATAACAGGCTTTTTCCATTGTGTGCAATGTCGATGGGCATCAATACGTATTTCCATTTCGGATCTCATCGATCAACGAGGCGTTTATATGATAATTAAAAGGCCGGTTTCGAAGTCAATGATAGATGGCATTAAATTATAGAGCTGACTGGTTATATCGGTAATAACTGTAACCTGAATAGCTGATAGATGATAGACCATTCTCGATATCAACGTTGTATCCACTATACAACGGTTTTTTATCGCTCTACATACTGTGGCCCGTATTTCAAGCATGCCCGTTTGGTGCACAGGATTGTATTGTCTTTAAAAACCATTCGGATGTTCCAAAAACAAGGGAGTTGGGGTTATGTAACGGTTAGTACAGCCTTAGTCATTTGATGTAAATTATATGGCTATATGCAGGTGAAGCAGCTTCACCATTTTCGAGAGCTAGTAATGAATTGATTGGTGCAAGCTTCTGGTTCGTTAATGTATCGCGCAAGTGAAAGATATAGAATGCCAGTCAGTGAAACCTGATTGGTCCACCTGGTGGGCGTGACGCCCGAACACATGCATCGCCGTTTCGGTCCTATCGCATTAGTTGAAGACTTTTGAGTTAACTCCGATATCTTTCCTGATGAATTTTTGAAAAAAAAATTGCACTCCTGGGAAGGGAAAGCGACAGTCACGTGATCAAGCGGTTTTGAGGTGGATTCGCTCTCCCTCTTACCTGGCCGGTAACTGTTATTCAGTTCGAGAGTCAAACACAGAGGCTTGATTGAATAGGCATAAAAAATTGGGCCAGAACCAACCATGTACAATGGAGAGTAGAAGTAAAAGTAGTAGGCTTCTGGAGTTTTACTAACATAAAATTATGCCTTGAATGGAAGCGACTGGCACCTCTACCAAGGATTTGCATGGGTTCATGTAAGCGGAGAGCCAGTAACATAATATATGATGCTGCAAATCGCCGTTCTAACTAAAGTATAGGAACTTATACCGGGCAGTATTTGAACTTTTCGGCCTTGCAAGTATCCTAAGGGCCAACAAATTATCACCTTTTTTAAAAAATACTGTGATGTTGCATTAATACTATGCTGAGAGTTTGTAAACGTTTAGACCATCTGGGTTGGCCGAAGTCTTCCTTTAGTCAGTTGTACCCAGTAGGAAACGCCCGTTGGAAATCATTGCCGATTAGTCTCGTTTTCTTGTTTTCACCAACAACAGGCAAGGTCGTCGACTTTTTCGTGATGAATTGGCAATGCTAGTGACTAATTGCTTACCCTCCAAGGTTATCAATTACAGCTCTACAATAGAGCTAAATGATTTGGTAACGGACAGAAGACTTATTTGTCCCATATAAAATAGCGCCTGCCTGTTGGCTGGTTGGGATACTACGATCATCCATTAACCCCCACATGCAGACGGTCACGCGACGATATCGGTTAGGGTGTGGCTGGTATCCGGGCTTATCCATTTGAACTCCGATGTGCGACATGCGACATGCATCGCGCCCTTAAATCTTTATTTTTGTTTTTTTTTCTTGGCACAATTGCAGCTCGTTTGATTTTCGGTGTTTTCCCAATTGGGACAATTGCCCGAGGATAACTTTTCTTACTTTGTTGTCCTTAATGTTTCTCTTCCAATACATTCCTTGAGTAGCTGATATTTTCAGGTATGTAAGATCCTACCATTCGTTAGGCTTTTCATATTAAATGCCGTTGTTGAATAGACTTTTCTTGTTATACGCTACTACTCAGTAGACTTCTCGCTCGTTATATCTACCCTACGGCAGGCTACCTTTCGGTAGTCTTTTGATATGATATCCACTCGAGGACAGGCTACCTATCTGCAAACTTCTAGCATTAAATGCTACTGTGTAGATTTTTCATATCATAGATGCTTCTATTCATAGGATCGGCTTTTGACTTTGGAGTTCTTGCATATATGCATGATATCTCTAACAATCTAAGTGGGGCCCTTATGAACCCTGTCTTTTTCGATACATATATAACTGGTCCCACAGTCAGCCGTAGTACCATCTGAATCTATTCGTGAGATAGAACAAAGACGTCTCATATTTAAACATTTTGGCATGATTTGCATGTGCATGCTGCTCCCACGTTCTAGGCACAATTATTCCATATCAACGAGCATTTTATCAGCAATACAGATAGATAGACCTGGCATCTAGACAGTTATTGAGACTGAATGTATATAGGTGGTTTTGAGATTGGAATACCTGCAAGCATAAACCACAAATTCCGGGGTGTAATTTTCGTCTTTAGTCAGGGGGTAATTTTGTAGAGACCCAATCAAAGCACGATAATTATACTGTTATACGTCTTATATCTATTCTGGGTAGCATACGATTTCTCGGCAATATGATAGAATTCACATGTGCATAGTATAGCCATAATATGGTGGGATAATGGATTGGGCGCAAATTATCAGGTTCTCTTCTCGATGTCCCATCAATGCAAGTTATTCTGCTGTTTTTTAAAAGCTGTTTGTATAAATCTACATTCTTGGTTCTCACAAATGCCAATGCCATGTGCAGTATTATTGCAGTATTGGTGAATGAGCTGCTAGAGTGTACTTTGAGGCATTAAACTGTAGTCAAACATTTTTTGGGTTCAAATGACTGCTGGAGAAACGGAATCCGATGTAAAGAGTCATGATCAGATGCATAACAACATAAGCGAGGAGTTGATTTGATGATTCAATTCTGAGAATACAGTGGCCGCAAACTTTCTTCTTATATTGTATATAGGACTCCTATTGGCTACCCTTTTCGTAAGAATTGCATAACTGAGAGGGCTGTGGCTCACTTTATAAATGAGAACATCCCCATCCCCATGAAGAGTTGAAGCACATAGACTGGCAGCTGCAGACGCTGTTCTTCCTAACAAGCTTTCACAGGCAAGTGACAAAATCCCAACACGTATCATGTTGAAGGCTATCTTTTTTGCAATCTTGGCTATATTGGCTCCTATACAGGCACAAGAGGTATATTTTACAAAGCTGTACTACACTTCTGGAGAAGCTAATATCTGGGGCTGCAGTGCTGGCCTTGATTTCCTGAAATTTGATTATCAATCTCTGAACAAAACAAGTTTTTCCAGTTATTACGACTCAATGTGTGGCTATCCACCAGCTACAGGTAGTGTTCTACTTTGTGCTAAGTCTATAATGACACCAGAAGGGGACGTCAATAATATTCTCTTCAAGACTATTCAAAGATCTTGCAAGGAGTACTCCTCTTATACATATGATTGGGAGTACTATCGTGATCAATATGAAAATGCTACCAAATACCTTCCATTGACTGAACATGTTAACGCTTCCTTACCTGTCTACTTCCCAACTCTCATGAACATGACCGCAGTGATTAAGAGTTACAGAGCTTATCATGGCCTTTACTTCAATGAGGATGCTGGTACATGGTTCAGTGTTGGTATTTGTGGTTACTTCTTACTCCTTATTGTCATCAGCACCCTCTACAATTTTGCTAGAAACGTTGGAATCTCGAAATCAGTCAACAGATCCAGACTCTCTAAGGCTATTCAAAAGTACATCATCTTTTCACCAATGGCACCAAAGGGTAAATTTGCAGAGGCTTGGGGTCCACAGAACTGGTTCCCAGTTTTACTTCCAAACAGAATGCAGTTTATTGCGGACGTTTTCCTCTTTGCATTACAAGTTGCATTCTACTGTGTTGATTACAGAATCAATGACGACAGTTTCTATACCTCTACTGCTCAGGCTCGTGAAGTGTACGTTGGCATCCGTTCGGGAATCATGTCATTTGGTAAAATTCCTCTATTGATTCTCTTTGCTGGCCGTAATAATTTCTTAATGTGGATTACAGGTTGGTCATATGCTACATGCTTACACTTTCACAAAGTTCTCGCTTGGTGGATGTCATTTGATGCTCTTGTTCACTCTGTGGCTTATACGATGGAATTTGGTCCGTATTATAAAGAGGACTTGACCTACTTCTATGTGGCAGCTGGTGTTGCTGCTACCGTTTTATGTGGTGCATTGCTACTATTCTCGCTACCACCTATCAGAAAATCATACTATGAATACTTTTTCACCGTTCACGTTGTTCTTGCTATTGCCTTCATTGTGATGTGCTGGTACCATTGCAATATTTTAGGGTGGATGGATTGGATGGTCGCTGCTTGCTGTGTTTGGTTCTTTGACAGACTTGTGCGTGTCATCCGTATGACTGCGTTTGGTTACAGAACTGCTGTGTTGACTATTGTTGGAGATGACCTGTTCAAAGTTGAGGTTGCAAAGCCTTCATGGTGGCATCACACTCCGGGTACTTTCTCATACATTTACTTTGCCGGTTTCTTATTTTGGGAGAATCATCCATTTACAACTGTCGTTGAAGGTGATAACTTGTGCGCGTACATCAGGGTAAAGAAGGGTGTTACGTACAGAGTGTTCAACAGATTATTGAAGAACAAGAACCAAATGACTTGGAAAGTGTGCTTGGAGGGACCATATGGTGGTGAAGTGCCACGCCCATTGCATAGATACGAAGATACCCTTCTACTCGCAGGTGGATCCGGTGTCCCTGGTATCGTTGAACATGCCGCAAAGGTCAACCGTGGTAAGCTAATCTGGGTCGCGCAAACTCTACAACTCGTCAAGGCTTATAAGCCTCTGCTTGCCAACGTTCAGACTGATGTGGAGATCTACATCACCAGAGAACACGAATCTGACAAATGCATCTCCTTGGACGCATTCATAAACGAAACAGAAACAGACTCCAACACTGACACTTCGGACAAGGAAGCTGCGTCCGATATCGTCAAGGTTCGTTCATCTGGCAATATCAAGATCATCTACGCAAGACCAAACATTCCAGAACTCATTGATGCCAATATCAGAGACAGTCCTTTTGACAGTGTTGGTATTGTCGCCTGTGGTCCACCTAAGATGATGGACGATATCAGAAACACTGTCACCAACAACGTCACCAAGTGGGACAAGAGCATCGACTTCTTCGATGAGTTCCAAATCTGGTGATTTAATCTTTAACTATGTCTTCATTAATTGTTCTGCTCAATTCTTATTTATAGTATTCTTTAATTATTTATTGTTTCTCTCATCTTATCGATATGTACTTTATGCGCTCTGTAGCATTGCCTATTGTCGGCTATTGTCCGTCTCGAGATAGCCTCAGATTTTACCGATCGATTTACCCAAGCAGCTATGTCATCAATTTCTGGTTTGCCGCAGACTATCTGTCAAACGTCATATCCTCTATAACCAAATTTAAGGAACTTTAGAAGACTGTAAGTCCATTTTCATAATGATGAACTACATCAAAAGGGGGTGAATTCTTCTCCCTTTTTACGAAATTTAGCACCGTAATTGAAAAAGGTTGAAATAGTCTTACTGAATTCTTTAGCTGATAAAGATTGATTAGCTGTATTCTCAGAGTTAACTCATTTCCTCCTCTCTCACATCCTTTCAATTGTGGTGGTAGCCTTTTCACTTCTTCATTCTCCATTGGGTCACTCCCGTTACTCTTCTTCGGGAATTTGAGGCCTTTGGATTTATCTCACTATCTCTAATTGCCGTATACTCAAGAGCAGGTATAAATGAATTGGGAAGCGTTTGGCTTAGTTAATGGTGGTCCATATATTTACAGTAGCTCATTATTGAAGCCAAAAACTGTTTTGTCGGTCTTCACACGTTTGTCGTTATCGTGGATGAATGGGTGGGTGCCCGTATTGGAAAGTAAACTACACAGCAATCAACCCTGTCAATCAGGCTAGTTCATGATCCACCGCCGTGTCACATAATCCGCCTGGATCCTGGCTGCGTTTGTGAGCCTTTATCAACTGGCTACCTACAGAAGTTGAGAGAGCCATGGTTACCGCTTACGTTTATGCGCGGGCCTACCTGCAGAAAGGTAATGTCATTAACAAGGGGTCAGACTTCATTGGAAAATTTCCAAGCTGATTACCGGCAACTTACTAAGCCTCAACTATGCCAAGTATAATTTTCAAGGCGTTGGAAAGTCCTCACGACTGAACCATACTTACCTGGCGCATTTGATCATCTTTTCAGAGTACTTTTTGATAAGTTGATAATTGAGTAGGAAAAAACACGGCTTCTTCACCATACGCATATCTATACAAGAATGTCCCCGTTCACCGTTTTAGTCAGCCGCTTAAATAGCAACAACAATTTCTACAAGCTGTATTATTTCGAGGCGGTGCATGTGTTAGCATTAGTATGTGCATGTGCAGCTAGCTGTAACTCGAGACTTTAGCTTATAGCAAACCGGCTTTACCTTTGAATGCCGATGCGGTACCGCGACGTTCCTTCTCCCATCTGCCCGCTGGCCTGATCTAAAATCTAAAATATAAATCCGGACCCTGAACCCTGAACCTTGAAGTCTACCGGGTTTCACATAGTTCATGCCGACTCGATATGGATTGAAGGATAGCCTATAGACACTCTTCATCATCTCTCCATAACACGTAGTAGCATGGTGCAAGCACAAACTGTTAGCAAGTTCAAAGCTCGGCATAATTTTTGGTGCAGTCTGCACTCACTCTGTGCATGGCCATATATTTATACACATGGTCTAGGCACAATATACCATTAACCGGTAATCATGTCTAGTGCAAGTAAAGGAGACAATGTGTAAATAAATGCAAGGTTTACAATATTCAGCTGCTTAAGATAACCATGTGTAAAGTACCGGTGCAGCCAAGTTTCAAATCCCGGGGTAGCCGCGGTCAACCCCGGATTCGCACCCAAAAAACAATGGAACATTCGCTAAAACCAATCAACACACGATAAACTTTCCTAACGTTTTATAGCAATTCCGCCGGAAGTACCCTATATATAAGATATAGAACTTGCTAGTGTCTACGTCTACAAGCAACTTATCGGGTTTAATGTTGATAAAGCTCCACTATACGTCTGAAGAGTCATTCGTCAGTATCACGATATTCAATGTTACGCCAATGTACATGCTTCCAATTCGTAGCAATTACCCTTCTATATATGGCATTGGTTGAGCTGCGCAACTATTGGGGATACATAAAATTCAAGCCACATCTATACTTTGTAAAATCTATACTTGGCTATATGGAACGCGTATCGGGACCCCGTATTCTAAAATCATGCACGTACAATCATGTGTAATAAGCGAAAAATCATTCGAAGAATTTCTAAAATTATGATCGTATCTTCAGCATGCTTTCTTCTTTTATAGATTACTAAAGTCCCATTGGCCACAACTTTTGATGTCGGTGTGGCTCCTTGGGCTTCACATTACCTGACCGAGAGAGCCAACATTTTTCTTTATAAAGGAGAATATATCCTCAATAAAGAGTTCACACACAAAGGATGGTATGTTTTGTAGCAACTATTTTGTGAAGTCTGACAAGCAAGAGCCAAAATCACAACACATATCATGTTGAAGGCTATAGTTTTTGCTATCTTGGCCATATTGTCTCCTATACATGCACAAGAGGTTTCATTTACGCAGCTTTTTTACACTACGGGTGAAGCTGAAATGTGGGGTTGCAGTGCTGGTCTTGATTTCCTAAAATTTGATTACGTACCTTTAAACAAAACTTACTTTGCACAGTACTATGACTCAATGTGTGCCTATCCACCGGCTACAGGTAGTGTTCTACTTTGTGCAAAAGAAAAAATGTCACAAGGTGGGAAGGTCAAAGATACTCTTTTCAAGACTTTCGAAAGAGCTTGCAAGGAGTACTCCTCTTATACCTATGACTGGGAGTACTATAGTGATCAATATGAAAATGCTACCAAATACCTTCCATTGACTGAACATGTTAACGCTTCCTTACCTGTCTACTTCCCAACTCTCATGAATATGACCGCAATCGATATAAGTTACATTTCTTACCATGAACTTTACTTCAATGAGGATTCTGCTACGTGGTTCAGTGTTGGTATTTGTGGTTACTTCTTACTCCTTATTGTCATCAGCACCCTCTACAATTTTGCTAGAAACGTTGGAATCTCGAAATCAGTCAACAAATCCAGACTCTCTAAGGCTATTCAAAAGTACATCATCTTTTCACCAATGGCACCAAAGGGTAAATTTGCAGAGGCTTGGGGTCCACAGAACTGGTTCCCAGTTTTACTTCCAAACAGAATGCAGTTTATTGCCGACGTTTTCCTCTTTGCTTTGCAAGTTGCTTTCTACTGTGTTAGTTACAGAGTGCATGACGATAATTTCTATACATCTAAAGCACAGGCTCTACAATCATACCTCGGTATACGTTCAGGTATTATGGCATTTGGTAAAATTCCTCTATTGATTCTCTTTGCTGGTCGAAACAACTTGATAATGTGGACCACAGGTTGGTCATACGCAACATGCTTACACTTTCACAAAGTTCTCGCTTGGTGGATGTCATTCGATACCCTTGTTCACTCTGTGGCTTATACGCTAGAAGTTGGTTCTTACTATAAACAAGACATGAAGCAACTTTATTTTGCAGCTGGTGTTGCTGCTACCGTTTTATGTGGTGCATTGCTACTATTCTCGCTACCACCTATCAGAAAATCATACTATGAATACTTTTTCACCTTCCACGTTGTTCTTGCAATTGCTTTCATTGCAATGTGCTGGTACCACTGCAATATTTTAGGCTGGATGGAGTGGATGGTCGCTGCTTGTTGTGTTTGGGTCTTTGACAGAATTGTGCGTGTCATCCGTATGACTGCGTTTGGTTACAGAACTGCTGTGTTGACTGTTGTTGGAGATGACACTTTCAAAGTTGAGGTTGCAAAGCCTTCATGGTGGCATCACACTCCCGGTACTTTCTCATACATTTACTTTGCCGGTTTCTTATTTTGGGAGAATCATCCATTTACAACTGTCGTTGAAGGCGATAACTTATGTGCATATATCAAGGTGAAGAAGGGAGTTACGTACAGAGTGTTCAACAGATTACTGGAGAATAAGAACCAAATGACTTGGAAAGTGTGCTTGGAGGGACCATACGGTGGTGAAATGCCACGTTCATTGCATAGATATGAAGATACCCTTCTACTCGCAGGTGGATCCGGTGTCCCTGGTATCGTTGAACATGCCGCAAAGGTCAACCGTGGTAAGCTAATCTGGGTCGCGCAAACTCTACAACTCGTCAAGGCTTATAAGCCTCTGCTTGCCAACGTTCAGACTGATGTGGAGATCTACATCACCAGAGAACACGAATCTGACAAATGCATCTCCTTGGACGCATTCATAAACGAAACAGAAACAGACTCCAACACTGACACTTCGGACAAGGAAGCTGCGTCCGATATCGTCAAGGTTCGTTCATCTGGCAATATCAAGATCATCTACGCAAGACCAAACATTCCAGAACTCATTGATGCCAATATCAGAGACAGTCCTTGTGACAGTGTTGGTATTGTCGCCTGTGGTCCACCTAAGATGATGGACGATATCAGGAACACTGTCACCAACAACGTCACCAAGTGGGACAAGAGCATCGACTTCTTCGATGAGTTCCAAATCTGGTGATTTAATCTTTAACTATGTCTTCATTAATTGTCCTGCTCAAGTATTCTTCTGTATAACTCAACATTCCTCCAATAACGTAACGATATGTACTTTTCGCTCCTCCACCGCTGCTTATCGCCGGCTTTTGTCTTATCTCCCGAGAGCCGTTTTCCGCCTTCTGTCTTTAACCATCAACCTCGCGAATCACTTCAAGAGATTCCGATCCCGAATATACGGTGCATTTCATAGTTTATCTCTGTGATGCATTCTGTTCTTCGAAGAATTCTTTATGGGGCTTTCACTATAGAAGTCAGCCGATCAATCGTACTGAATGATTTCTGTCTACAGAGGAATACCTAGTGGGCCTGCTCTTAGAGCTCCTGCTATCTTGAGGAGGCTTCACTCTAGCAACATCGACTTACCTTTATCCATCAAGGAGATACTCGACACGAAGAATCCAAAAGTCAAGACTGATGCCACTATTGAAGTGAATGGCTGGATCTCCTCTTCAAGGGTTTCCAAGAATGTTGCCTTTTTGGATATAAAGGATGGAACAACTAATGAAGGAGTGCAATGCGTTATTCGTCCACCATCTCTCCTACCTGAGAATTTGAAGAATGGTACCGGAATACAACTGAAGGGTTTATGGTCCGAGGGAAAGGGTAAGCAAAAGCATGAATTGATTGTCTCCGATAAAAACTCTGGAAGAATTGAGATTCTCGGTGGAGTCGATGAACTTTTCCCAATGATCAAGAAGGAACACACATTACCATTTTTGAGAACGATTCCCGAATATAGGTGGAGGTATCAAAGTTTAGCTGCATTGCTACGATTTCGCTCTCAAGTTGAGACTACTCTGGTGAATTTCTTTGACTCAGAAAACTTCACAAAGACGCACCCACCAATTGTGACGGCATCTGATTGTGAAGGTGCCGGAGAAATGTTCAAAATAGAATCAAGTTCAAAACTTGATAACGATGAGAAGTTCTTCGGAAAGGATGCATACCTTACTGTCTCTACACAACTCCATTTGGAGGTACTGTGTGCTGCTTTGAACCGTGTATGGACTTTGACTCCATGTTTTAGAGCTGAAGAAAGTGATACCAACAGACATCTCTCCGAGTTTTGGATGTTGGAAGCTGAGATTGCCTTTGTCACAGAAGTGTCACAGCTAACCAAGTTCTCCGAGAAGATGATCAAATCCGTTGTGAGAAACCTCGTGGAAAACAATAATAATATGGGTAGTAACCTCGTTGTATCTGTTGAGAAGTCAACTATCGAAACGATGACCAACAGATGGAACATGTTACTCTCAAAAGAGTGGGACTCCATTACATACACAGAGGCAGTCAAGATTCTTCAGACCGCATATGACTCCAAAAAGGCATCATTTGTAACGAGGCCGGTGTGGGGTGACTCGTTGAAGTCAGAGCATGAGAAGTGGCTAGCTGGAGAATACTTCCAAAATCCTGTTTTTGTGACAGATTATCCTATCTCCGAGAAGGCTTTCTACATGAAGATTAACGAGCCAAGAAGAGAGGGTGAATTAGAGCCTACTGTTGCTTGTTTTGACCTTCTCGTTCCACATATTGGAGAACTCATTGGTGGGTCTATGAGAGAACATAATCTACAGAAACTAAAACAAGAAATCGAGAGAAGAGGGATGGATGTCACACCACTTCAATGGTACTTGAACCTAAGAGAGAACGGTTCCGTTCCCCACGGTGGGTTTGGTATGGGCTTTGAAAGACTTCTCCAGTACCTGAGTTGCACTGAGAATATCAGAGAGGTTATTCCTTTCCCAAGAAGTGCTAACAACTGTGCATGCTGATGACCATTCGTTGACATCATAACCATCATAACCCCCCACTTGAACATATATCTGTATACAGTAACAATATAACCTGACTATAGTTGAATGTCCTTGACATTGTGGCTTTTGAACTTCTTGTTGGCCCTGTCCAAACTTTTGATGGACAGACGATCACCAATGAACTCGAAATCTACAAAATCTCCCTCATCATCTCCATTATCCTCATCCTTCTTCACTTCTATACTGAAGGTGAATCTCGTCTTCTTTTTCGGTATCATTCTCAACCCACCGATCATTTCACGTGCTGAATATTCAACTTGTCCCAGTGATATGCTCTCTTTCCAATTGTTCTTACGCGGTATCACCATCAAGATATACGTTTGTGACTCCCAAAGAACAATTCCCTCGATACCGATATTCTCAGGGCACGTACAATGAGTAACTGTAAAATAAGCACCTACAAACTCTGCACTCGATAGTTTGGCCGTTATCACGTCGATGGTTTTACAGTTGCTAATCAGTTCTTGGACGTAGTTATTCCAAAGAGTGTTCATCTCCATGAAATCTTCAAACTTCAAAATGCCTTCACAAATTCGCAATCCTATAACGTCTTCCATATTTCTTATTTCTGGATTCTTCACTACCAACTTTTTGAGCTTTCTGGCTACATTGTGTTGAAGTTTCATGGACTCTTGCACAAATTTTTTAAACTCATTTTTGGTCCTGAGCTCATTATATTTGTTCACTTTCCCGGCACTGGATGTTTTCGGCTTCTCTTTCAAAAAATCCTTCACTGTCTCTTTCTGCTTCTCTGCCTTCTTCTCATTTTCTGCGCTGATCTGGCTGAACTCTGTGGGTTCTAAAACGAGATAATTCTTCTGTGGTCCTGAGAATGAGTATCTCTGCTCCAAAAACTGCAGTAACTCCCCATTATTGTTGTGCTTTGCGCACCGGGATAGAAGCAAATGCTCTATCACGTTTGATCTATCCATGCTTGGCTTTATGTGTGAATCTCTACCTTGTGTAGTGAAAGACTGCAGAGGATAAGGCATGGTGACTGGACATTCCTGTTTCGATTTTGGAGGTGTGGCATGAATTTGGAAAAATAAATTGAGGGTGAGATCCGTTTGCCTAATCGGGCAATTTGAAACTTTACCTCACGTCCACTCCGCGTATTGAATTCTCATCTCTGTCAAATGAGTTCAGTGAAGTGTGAGTCGGATCTCCGAGACCTAATCCTCCGTGGGTCACATGAGCACTGGATCTGGTTGTATTAACTACTCGGTCCCTGACAGAAACCATGCACCATACTTAGTAAGCTTTACACCACACAACCCGAGTAAGCAAAGACCACTCATAACCTACGTCCCGTCTACTGCCAAAAACTTTGACACTTCAGTTCTGCCCTGATGGGAAACCATTGCACTTAAACTTATAGCTCAGGATGCAGCACCTTTATCATAAGCGCTCATCAGCTGTGATTTATAGTCGTTAAGCGACTCTAAGGATCTGAAGCGGTGGGTTGACCAAGGAAATTGTTACCACAAATTTTTTGGCAAGAACATGTAGCCATCCAACATTACCCACCACGCTTTCCACAACACATTTCCAATGCGAACGCAATGGGCCTAATGAATAAACGGTTTGCTCAACAGTCAATTCATCTAATACGAGCTGATGGAAGTACCGAACATACCAAAAACTTTACTGAACTTTTACCGTGACTCTTGCGTTGAAATTGATGGTTTAAGCCAAAACTGACTTATCATATGAGAGCTACAAGATCTCAAGTCTAGATTATCAAAACTAGAGAATATTTCTCAGCAGATTTCGAGGTATACATTGATTTGATAAACGGATTAAAACAGTGATTTCCTCTTCCTCCCAGTGAAAACTCTTCACTGACCAAAATTCCCATTTATGAGAACCAATATTTCCACCTCAGCTACACTACCTCTGCACTACATATCTTATTTAGTACTTTATAGAGTTTTTGTAGGTTTCCCTTTAGTACAGGAAACCATACTTAATATGGATACTACTCAGAGACTAGTTAAGCTTCAACATCGTGGACGAGGCTCATCAAAGGGAAGCTGTTTGCAATTATAATATGGCCAAAACCAATTTGAGCATACCCCCATCTATCCCTATTGTCTAGAAGCCTCTAATTAATCAACTTTAAAAGGCAATATTTCAGAGATAGCGAAACAGTGCTAGAGGCTTGCCCTCCTCCCACCTGGATCTATGAGTTGAAGATTACGCTATTCCTTTTACACTGTTTTTTTAGTGGCTCATTTTATTGCCCTTAACCCTTTCGACACATACCAAAAAAGTGACCAACCTAAAACTGTTATACCCAAACAGAAACTTTTGTGGAAAAGGGAGGTAGACTCATCTACAAAAATGTTCATGAGAGTACAGGTTTCAAGCCCTCTATAACTGCTAATCTAATATATTCATTAAGACTCTAATCCTTTCTATGGATAATTCAATAGTGAGAAAGGGAAACATCAATGAGTGTAAATGAATAAATTATAAGAGATAGAAACTTTTTTTCAAAATTCGAAAATATGCTTAAGTTTTTGAAAAAATGAACTATAACCATTTAAGCAGTACCATTTGATAGCTCTCTTTTTGTTACACCACATCAGAAGTTTAAACTACCTATAAAAAGGCTATAAAAGTTAGAAAAAGAGAGTTTTGCAAAACTCTTTTTTTTTTTTTGATGGTTATTTCTTAAATTATATAGTTTTTATAAAGATTAGTTACTTATACGCATGTCATGAATAGATGCTTCACCAATGACATTATGTCCACTATACAGAAACAATCATAATTGTGATACTAATAGATTTTTCAATCTTATTCTGGATTAATTATTCTTGTAATCAAAATGAACTAAATCTCTCAAACTTGAACAGAGAGTATGTGTTCTTAATGAATTGTCCTGTGATCCTGAAATCGCAGTTTTTGTTAGCCGCGCCTTTATTTACAAGTAAAAATTAAAACAGTCAGAAATTAGTTGTTTGGTCTAGTGGTTACGACGTCCCCTTTACACGGGGAAGGTCGCGAGTTCGAACCTCGTATCAACTAAATATTCTGCTTAATTTTTTTTGGCTTTTGATTTTTTGGCACTTATTAACTATTTCCCCTAATTGTTGATTAACCTACATGTGCATACATACACTAAACATTGAACTATAGCTTTCCTTTTGGATGTTTGTTTTTTAAAACCATAGCACTGAATGCACTCTGTGGTCTCTCATGAACCCATCTGTTAAGTCCACGCAAACTCTCATCGACAATCTGTCGTTCCACTTGTTCTTTAAATGCTTGTTTGATTAAGAGTTTATTCTCAGTAATGCTATCGAATGCCAATCCTTTGGACAATTTGAGTACTTCTTTTTGCACAATTTCGTTAAATTCGGCCACTGAAGAAGCTGTGAATGTACGAGATACTAATCCAGATGCGGTGAGTTCTTCAAGTGAGATTCGACGTGCTAATGAGACTGCTTCCAATGCACGTGTGAGCCCGAGCCTGTATGGTAAGGATGCGGAGACTCCACATTCATTGATGAGGCCAATGGAGGCAAATGGGAATTGCATGTATGGTGTGGTAGTGTCGTTGGAATTGGAATTGGAATGGTCAGAAGGTGGTTCCTTACGAGCGTAGATGATGTCCATGAGACATACGAGAGCTGCAGAGAGACCAATTACGGGACCGTTTAATGCTGCGACAATGAGTTTGCTGTGATTGAGAATGGTATGAACTAAGAGAATGTTCTTTGAAGTGATTTTATCGTAATATTCGATTCTTGACTGATTAGTTATCTGAGAGACGTGTTTGATATTCGCTCCAGTGGAGAAGAAGGAACCTTCCGCAGTGAGGAGTGTAATAGCTGTGGACGTCTCTGTATCTGCCATATCAAAGAAATGTGCAAGCTCTACAAATTGCGGGATGGTGAAAGAGTTAAGAGCTCCAGGATTGGCGATGTGAATGTGGAAGACCGGGCCTTCGATAGTGTGGGAAAGCATGTCTGGGAGGGCGGTGGATAATGAGTAGTGGGCGGTCACTGATACGTGTCCTTGAGCAGTAGCATAAGTAGAACAGTCGGTCAATGGCAGCGTTCCACCATTTTATACCCAAGAAGAACAACTCCGAAACCTCGGAGTAACTAACGGATAACTTACTGTGCGGGGAAATCTGACAGCTGACAGGGAGGGGCGACTAGGGAGTAGGGCCGAGGAGAAGAAAGAAACTTTTCGTGAAACTTTTCAAAACTTTTCGTGGTTTGGAATGCGCGGACATAGGCGCGCCACAACGAGACGGCCGAGTTTGCTCGAGTTTGGCAGTAGCCATGGCTATGGCCACCTTTTTGTATGGGCTGTAGCGACTCTGTAGCCACCCGCGAAGTGGCTATAGCTGCCCGATTTATACTTCTGCAGGATGCGCATTGTTAGTGCTTAGTTTTGCTGGGTTGACTCGAGTCTAATTTAGGGTGTATTGTATGTATGTACAGGTTATACAGGGTACGGGGAGGATGCGGTGTGGTAATATGGCCATGTCACCATGGTTAGTACTTGCCCTCGTTAATGAGATGCTTGCCGTACTTCTTGAGCGCCTCTCTGATCTCCACGAATGAGCCCTTGCTGCCGCTGACGCATCCCTTCACGAGGATGAATCCCTTGTCGGCGTTACAATCGAGCACTTCGAGGTTAAAGATGGTGTTGCGCTCGTTACCGAGTCTACCGGCCATCTTCTTACCAGGGAGCACTCTAGCAGGGGTAGTGTTTTGACCGGTGGAACCGGCAGATCTATGCGATTTGGATGCACCATGCGATGCGTTACCACCACTGAACCCCCAACGCTTCATCACACCAGCCATACCTTTACCCTTTGTCACAGAGATGACGTCGACAAAGGAGCCAATGAGAAACTGGTCTGCCTTGAGTTGTGTACCTGGCTTGACGAGATTTTCAGACTTCATAACTTCAAAATCGCACACGTATTCCTTAGGTGACACTTTAGCCTCTCTGAAATGGCCTAACATTGGCTTTGTCTCATTTTGTGGCTTTTTGTAGCCGGCACCAACTTGCACGGCGTAGATACCATCCTTCTCAACGCTCTTATTAAATACGACTTCATTTTGAACAATTTCCAATACGGTAGCAGGCAGTCTGCGACCTTGGTTGTCAAAGTAACAAGTCATACCGCGCTTGATACCAACGAGTCCGGGTCTCTCTAGCAAGCGACGACGTATACGCTTCTGCTCACTGGCACGGAACGTCGCTGGTGCTTCAGAACGAATGTATGGGATGACTGAGGGAGACACGAGTTGTCTTGGGCCCTTGAACTCAGCCAGCACGGAGGAGACGGACGCCACCGTGCTTTGCGCTCTGCGGATGATGGTGGACATGCTGTGCGGTGTGCTTGTTGGTTGCAGGTGTTGTTCTTGTCTCATTCCTTCTCCTTCTCCTTCTTCTCCATTCGTTCTGGCACCCTTTCTGGTGGTTCAGATCGCAGCAGGCCCCCAGTCTGAAAGAAAATGCGAAATTCATGTCCGCACAACAACCGTGCACCGGAATAGTCTCAGACACCGAAACCGAAACCGCGACCTGTTTTTTGTGGGTTTCCCAAAACGGCAACTTTCTGCCCAAAACGGCAATTCTAATAGGTCTATGCTATACGTGAATGTACACCAATCTACACACGGAAATCAACACGCTCTCTGGCAGTGACATCTGCCTTTGCATCAGCATCAAAGTTAAGGTCAGCGAGCTCGAGGTCTGCATCAAAATCGTCCACATCCCCTTGCACGTGCTGGTCCTCCCAATGCACCTTCTTCTTACCTCGTGCAGCGCTGCCTCCAGCACTGCCATTACCGCTTCCGTTGCCACTTCCACCACCAGCACTAGCACTAGCACTCTCACTCTCACTATCTCCAGCAACCCATTCGAGTGCATACCGCGCGTAAGAGTGACGTGCCCGATACCGTTTACTGTGTGGCCCGCTAAGGGCAGAGTATCGCACACCGCCATTATTGGAGCGGTCAGCCCTACGTTTTGCCAGCAATCTGTACACGTAATAGGCGAGCCCTGCAAGAACCATTGCGAGTAACATCATTGCTAACAAGCGACGCGAATGTGAATGTGAATTTGAATTTGAGGGTGAATTTGAATTGTTCTCCGTCAATGGCACTTCATCATGTTCCGCAATGGGAGTGTGTTCGATAATGGGGGTATTCGTCTTAACTTCATCACCACCAATATCATTGCGGAGTACTAGTTCTAGCAATCCCAGACTCGCACCGGCGTGATCGTAAGGTACCATATGACTAGCATTTGCCACTTGCACATATGATAAGTTCCCACGTTGCCACACTGCGCCTACATCGACGCCATCGTGAGTCCAACGAGCATCCATGGCCATTTTGGCAATATCTCTCTTATGTAACTCCATATTTATCGCCCATCCATGAGCAGAGAGATATGTATTGGCGTGTTCTTTAATGACCATCTCTGAACCAATGTAATTGCAAATGAGATCATTCATCCCACTGAATAAGTTCACCCGCACTCCGGATTGCAATAATTCTTGTAGTAGTTGCGCACCTGTACGCTCATGTGCTACTTCAGGTTGGAAATGTGAGCCGACATCATTACTGCATTCACTCCATACGATATCGCCGTTAATTGCAACGTTAAGCGCTTGCTGTACTTGTGGAATGTTGAGGAATGTCGTCGTCTCATCGACGGTCTCTGGCCAATTCATCCCACAAGATGGGTATGAATCCAGCTTTGCGACATCGTATGCATTAATGCATTTATGATCTTCAGTTCTGTATAGTTGTAACATTTTCTGTAGAATGGTATCACAAATTTTATCAACGTCTTCATTACCATTATTGCGTGCATTTTGACAAGCTTCTTGATATTGCATCAATATGGAGAATTTACGTTGGTCTTTCTCTGCAGTCGCCTGTGGTTGTACGAGGCCTCTCTCTAATGCATATGGGACATAAGATAATGATTGTAAAGTCGGATCGAGCCACGCATTTCCCAACATCACCGCAGAGAGTTTATCTTTGAATAGTGGATGATCCTTCATGAGTGCTGCCAGATGAGGGATGTATTGACCCGCATATGATTCACCAGCAATTATGATGTTATCATATTGGTCATAGAGGTTTGGGAATATGGAGAAGTAGTTGATGAGGAATGTGAGTAAGTGTTTTGAAGACTGTGCCAACGTGGAATCGAAAGTCGATGACGTCGTTGTCTTCGAAGATGAGGTGGAGAATCCGGTACCGAGGGGTTGATCAATGAAAAGTAAGTCCGCATAAGCAAACCAACTGTCATCGTTCCAATGTACCGTTGGGTGTTCATCACCGTCTTCGCCTACCCTTAGCGGGCCGATCTCCATTAGTGCACCGTCCATGGACGAGCAACCGGGCCCACCGTTAAGCCAAACGACAAATGGGCGAGAGCGAGAGCGAGAGCTAGAGTTACTGTTATGCGTGTCTGTACTTGTGTTTGCGTTTATGTTGTGGAAGGACCAGAAATATAAAGTGTCTGCTGTTTTAGTTTCAGTGTCTGTTTCATCATTGACGGAAACGTGGCCGGCGTTCATGGCCAGTTGCGCCGCCCAGTGATGGCTAGCGTCATAGCCAGGGAGCAGCGTTGCGTTGACGGCGTATTGCATGGGTGGTGTTCTGTGTTGTGTTGTGCTGTGCTGTGCGTGGCGTGGGGGTACTCTACTATACATCACTGCACTGCACTGCTGTGCTCTCTGCTCACTGGAAGAGTGTCTTGTCTTCAATCTTCAAAGAGCGCAACACTTCCGCGCATACGTTCCGCATATCTTCAGTTGTTCCGCCATTGACTGAGACGAGCACATCCGTTGCGAGAGCTGGCTCCAAACGCAGTACACCCAGTGCCGTTGATGCAAATCCACCACGACCATCCATGAATGTGAATACACGTACACCACAGAGCGTGGCATTCGTCATATCGGTGTCTGTACCGACTATGGAGGCATTACTAGCACCACTGAGACGCATAACTTCATCCATGTGCGCAGTGAGTACTTCATGTAAGGTAGAACCTGGTACACATTCTAAGAGGTCAATAATGACACTAAGATTGCTGTCCTCAATGGTGGATACCCACACTTCCTGGGTATCCGGCACTGGTCTGAGCGTAGACGCGTCTGCGAGCGCTGCAGGTAGTGTTGCTGTGATGGCACCGCCGTAGAGCGGGACCGTCTTGTACTGTTGTTGCTGGGTCATATTGCTGATGTGATGTGCTGTGGTGTAGTGTGAGAAGCAGAAGAAGAGGTGTTGTCCGGTTGCTGGCTGTTAGGTTACGTTACGTTAGGTTACGTTAGGTTACGTTGCGTTATTGCTCTGCTTTGCCCTCGCTGAGCCTGAGCCTGAGCCTGAGCCGTGAAAATGGAAAATGGAAAATGGAAAAAAAACGGTTAACGCGCTGCTGAGCCGCCGCTTTGAGGCTCATCGTTTAATAAGGGTAACGGGGTAACGGGGCAACGAGGCAACGGGGCAAATTCTTCACTTCACTTCACTCTGCTAGGAACAGGCAACTATTTAAACACCAGCACAACCGCAACAACTTTTGCCGCTGGTCTTTGGTCCCCCAAAGTTCAAAGTTCAAAGTTCAAAGTTCAAAAGGCCAGCCGCTTCCCAATGAGGCAACGAACTCGGTTACGTCAGCAGATTTGGTCTGACGCGTAACGCGTAAAACGTAAGGCGTAGAGCGTAAAGTGTCCTTTTCTCTTTTCTCTTCTACTTCTTCTCCATTCTCCATTCTCCACCAGCAACTACAACCACCTTGTCTATTGCGCAGACCAGTCGATATCCAACCTCACACAACCGCAATGTCCTTCCAAGTTCGTCTTCTCACTCCTACTGCACAGCCACCAAAGAGAGGTTCTGTACTTGCTGCAGGTTACGATGCATATGCGTCAGAACCAACAACGATACCTGCAAATGGTCGTGCTCTGGTCTCTACAGGTCTAGCTGTCGTATGTCCTCCAGATACATACGTTCGTGTTGCACCTCGTTCTGGACTTGCAGTCAAAAATGGTATCTCCACAGGTGCTGGTGTCATCGATGCAGATTATAGAGGTGAAGTAAAAGTTCTATTATTCAATCATGGTACTCAAGACTTCACTGTCAATGCAGGTGATAGAATAGCACAACTCATTATCGAACGCATCATCACCCCTCAGGTGGAAGTTCTCAATGATGAACAATGGGAAACAGTTTGTAACACTACTAGAGGTGCTGGTGGTTTTGGATCAACAGGAAATTGAACTAATCTCTCTTACACTCTCTCTTTATATAATAACCCACTTAACTACTCTAACAACGAAACGTCCAATTCGCTTGCACAATAACCAACTCTCAACAACTACCCATACAAACCAGAGAAATCCAACAATCATAGTCTCGATAATCCCATACAGAATCCCCCCACTTCCACCGCCGTGACCAGCACCGCCGCTCTTCATCAGCGCATCTGCTCGTTCGTGCAGATTCCGTAAATTTAAAGTAATACCAGTGTTGATGGCACCGCTGCTACGGATACAATATCCTAGCAATTCCTCAACAACACTACTCTGTTCCCCCACGTATGATCGTTGTTTATCTACCAATTCATCACAAGCGTCAACGAGTGATTGTAGTTCCCGGTATCGTTGCATACTCATCTCTTCGAGCTTATCAATGGAAGAAAGCCGTTGAGAAAGATCCTTCGATCGTTTATCCATCATCCGCTCCGTAGTCAGCTCTTTGAGTTGTAATTCAAATCCATTCATGGCAACGTTGCACTGGATTCCCCGAGTGAGCATCACGAAATCAACCATTTCGTCAATTGCATCGAGCAATTCATCACGCTCAATCTCACCCTCATCAGCTTCGGCTTCGGCTTCGGCTTCGACATCGGCTACAGCATCGGCAGTGCCACCAGATCCAGGGGTATAATCAATGATATGATCACCGCCCTGCCCCTCTGTACTAGCACCAGCACCAGCACCAGCACTAGCACCAGCACCAGCACCAGCACTAGCACTAACGACAACACCTGTATGGACATCTGCATTTGCATTCGCCTCTAACTCTCTCTCTCTGTCCACTGGTATTGGCTCTTCCCGTTTCATGCTGTTGGCCTTCTGATAATGTTTGAACCGACCAACGCTTGCAAGTGTCTCACTCGGTTGCCGAACGTGTCCGCTCATATCGTCATCAATACTGACACTAACATTGGCAGAGACACCATCAATAGCTTCTGTATCATTATCATTCTCTCCATCTCTGACAAGCTTCTCTTGCTCTCGGTCCACCTCTCTATGCTTTGGAAACCAACGCTTCCCATCTGGCCCCCTTATATCGTGCCATTTATCCTCCCTCCACACAAGGTCACCAATGATCTCGTGTAGACCAATCTGCCAAATGAGTCTCACTTTATGGTGCTTGCTAAACATCCGACTAGCAACCTTCACCTTGCGCCAGTCACCATTACCTTCGAAATCTATAGAGTTCCCAGGCCTGATTGCCAATCCAACACCAGGTCCAGGAACGGTATTGATTACACCTCCAACTCCAATTCCAATTCCAACTCCAACACTGGCACCTTCCTCAACGCCAACCTTCTTCCCATGCACGCTAAACTTCTTCAGCTTCTCTCCTCTGTGCATCCTCACTCTTCGATTACGCATAATCTGCAATGGGTTCCACACACCGTCCACGCTGACATACTTCTCGTGTCGCAAAACCTGATATTCTTCAATGTACGCATAGTACGTGCTCAAATAGTTAGCCACGTTACGAGCTCGTGTAGCTATTCTCAGACACTGCCGCACGGTCAAACCAGGGTGCAACTCCGCCAACTTCGTAGCCTCCACAAAGAGCGGCCGTCCTCCAATACCCATACCACCAACAGAACCAACAGAACTAATAGAACCAGCAGAATCTTCAGCACCGCCAACGGCCACGCGAGCTACAGCACTCGGTGTGTGAGTGTCATCACTCACACTTGCACTTACGCTCTCAGAGACATCTCTTGACAAGTCCAAACCGCTCACCGTCGGCGACTCACTGCGGCTGCCACCAACT
This sequence comes from Pichia sp. P7020A, assembly GCA_025531525.1. Classification (NCBI taxonomy): domain Eukaryota; kingdom Fungi; phylum Ascomycota; class Pichiomycetes; order Pichiales; family Pichiaceae; genus Pichia; species Pichia sp. P7020A. The sequence goes on from JAMYHI010000018.1 coordinate 56,602, forward strand.
CCTGCCAAATGCAACTCTTCAAGAAGTTTCATGCGGTGATTCAGCAAGTTTGCCGTCTCCGCCACAATGTCGTCCTCACTAGGTTCCGCACCTGCACCACCAATAGGTGTCGACGTCGGACTCGCCATGCGACGATTCCCTTGTTTCTGATCTCCTTTATCCATTCCCTCCTTACCCATCTCAGACCCAGCATTAACCTCCCCTTCATCATCCTCCTCCTCTTCTTCTTCTTCTTCTAATGGCAGCTCCGGCACATCATCATCATCATCCTCATCCTCGTCATCATTCCCACTATTCCACCCACCATGCACAGGACTGTATATCCCAGCACTCGGCCTTATAGTAGGTAAATCCACAGTCAAAGACACCTTTGGTAATCTTGTCCTCTTGGGAACCAGTAACGGTCTCTCCTGTCGCTCTCGATCTCGACCCCAATGACTCGTCATACCACCAATCGTCGTATTGACACTCGTAGTGAGACCCATATTGATCACTGTATTGGTACTACTCTGTCGCATCTTCTCCGCAAACCGCGCCCTATCAATACCATCACTTCGATCACCTCTATGTGTGTGTAATATCCCCCTGGGTAGCGGTATCGGTAGGCCTCTGTGTCGCTTCTCATGCTCGTCGTTATTGACGGCTTCACTTGAAACTGTCATGACTTAATCTGATACCGTATCTGTATCCGTAACTGTATCCGTATCCGTATCTGTATCTGTATCTATATCTGAATGTGTGACTAATTTGGCTGTTCTTGAATATGTATCAGTTCGCCCGTTGGTTCCCTGACCCTGACAGTTGTTGCACTGTGTGATGTTTTATCGCCACTGTTGTATAACTCCCACGCTAAACGCAACAACAGCGGAAAGAGTGACATACCCGAACAACCATCAACATATCGCACAGCCGAGAATCATGTTTCGTACAAGAGACTCTCGGAAATAAGAGCAATCTCGGTGATAACAGATTTGTGTTAAACAAGACAAGACAAGACAAGACAAGACAAGAGTTTACACCAATGTTTCTTCTAATGATGTCTTTCATGGCGTTTAGATGGTGAACAACGCAGCACAACTCACAGACAGCCATGTCTTACTACTTTGCCATCCTTGGAAGCACAAATGACCCCATCTATGAGCTCGACATCGGCACATACAAGCAGAACAAGGACGGGAAAACAAACCTGCCGCCAGAGATCAACCAACTAAAACAATTCATCGCCAATGCCGCCTTGGATATCCTCGAGTCTGTTCAATTCAAGTCTAAACAACACTTTTTTAGTAACATAGATGCATTCTATGGGTATGCCACATACATATATCTCACTCAGGGGAATACCAAATTCATTCTTTTGACAAACTGTAAGAATGCAGATGAGAGCATGCGTCAGTTCTGCATTGAAATCCACGAGCTTTACGTGAAGAAACTAATGTCCCCCTTTTACGACTTCAATTCCCCAATACGATCGAAGGTTTTTGACTCCAAAGTTAGACAATTGGCTAAAAAATACCTATAATATACAGCGGTTTATAAAGTACAGCTAATATAGCTAATATACATTCGCATGGCCATTCATTCGCTCCACCATTGTCATTGTCATTGCCATCGTCATCATTTTAACATGCGCAACAAAGCAATGGGATCGCACCTGCTCTGTTCTCGGATAACGTCTGCCAATGCATTGTTCCTCAGTTCTCGCACGCGGCCTATTGCTTCCTGGCACTTCTGCGATCGATGCATCAATCTCTCCAATTTGCCGATTCTTTCGAATGCAAGCCTCACATCATTAACGAGCTGCTCATCTTCCTCGCGTAGTTTCACAGAGTTAATGACACTGTCCTCTGTCGAATCTTCATCTCTCTTCATTTGTTCTAACTTCTGTAAAACGTTTTCAAAAGGCCGTGATTTGGGACGGTTCTCTATTTCCTCCCACACTTTCAACTCCCTCTCCATCTTCTTCACTTCATTCTCGTAGAAAGTAAGCTTCTTAGCATTCTCAATATCTTCTTCACTCTGCTCAGGGGCAATCGGTTGTCCCGAGTCAGATTGACTCCCCCACCAGTCAATATCAATGCGACCAGTGGTCAGATCATTGACAACTTCTTCGAAAAGTTCTTGGCAGATCATCTTGTACTTCTCATTGACTTCGTCATCTTCATCTTCATCTTCATCTTCATCTTCATTTACGTCGTAGTCATCACTCGACTCGCCAATGAAGTCCATGCTCTTTAGCATCCGCTTGCTGATCCACACAAGTAACTGCTTCAACTTATACGAATCCGGCAACGACATATCGATATGTTCATGCAGCTTCTCAATGGGAATATCATCGTGCGGCATAGCAACAAACCCGTTGCCAATAGAACTCATTCTCCTTCCCCTAGAAGCCAGAGACGCACGACGAGGTTTGATCTCACTGTTAGATACATCCTCGTCTCTAAGCGGGATCGTATAGGTTTCTGCAGATATCACTGATTCTGGCGTTATCACCTCTTTGATACTCTCTTTGAGTTTCCGAAGCGTCTCCAACTTTTTCGCTTTGCTCTCTTTCCGGATCTGTGTTTGTCTCTGTTTTTCCTTATACCGTTTAATCTCTTCTTCTTTACGCAGTCTCTCAAGTCGTCTTTGTTCTTCACGTTCTTGCAATTTGCGGTCTTTTTCTTCTTGTGCTTTTTGTTTCAGAAGTTTTGAGCTGGTTATACGTTCTAGCTCCATTAGTTCTCTCTCTTTTTCTTGCCTTTTCTCTTCCTCATTTATACGGAGATGTTCTTCTTCTCGATTGTTATCATGATGGATATCCTCGAATTCATCGTTCAGGAAAGGATCACCATAATCTATCTGAACGTCAGCATGATCATGGTCATGATCTTGATCCTCAGAAGCAACAGAACCAGTATCGCTTTCTTTCTCACTTTCAACAGCAAGTCTCTTAGAAGCAATACCGGACTCGACTCCTCTCTTCACAGCTACCAGCTTCTTCCTGCCACCAGTTGCTTTACGTTTCTTCATCACAGGGGACTCAAGAACAAATACTTCGTCATCATCATCATCATCGTCATTATCGCCGTCTCCAAAGTCACCAAAGAATCCACTCTGAAAGCTATCGCTCTTGTTCGGTCTTTCAGTTGCCGATATGTCAAGCACCTCAAACAAGGAAAACGAGGATTCTTCAATAGCCTTGTTTTTACCCTTGCTATTGCTATTGCTATTGCTCTTACTTTTAGAGGTCTTCATCTTGGATGACTCGACATCCTTCTTCACCGCATTCCTCGTCCTTCCCTTGACCGTGCGATTTGCCTTGACATTAGCTGCAGTTTTCGTATCTGTGGATGATTTCGTATTTGTATTTGTATTTGCAGTTTTAGATTTCTTCACCACCGGTTGTTCCTGTACTTCTGCCTTCTCTTTTGTCTCCTTGAGAGCATGTGCTGTCCTTTTTTTAACATTGGCTTTCTCCGACGACATGGGTGTTTCATCCACCAACGTCATACCTTTAGTTCGGCGCAATGTCTTGGCGGTAGATTTCTTGGTGATTGTACTCATTGCAGCAGTTGATTTCTTAGCCTTGTTTGGACCCCGTTTCCTCTTCACGGGCGTTTCAATGACACCATTCTCTTCTTGTTCTTGTTCAAGCTCTAGTGTTACTGTTGGTGCTAGTTCTGGTTCTGGTGCGGGCACATTCACGCTCTCACGATCACTATCAACAGGGTCTGCATCAGATACTTGCACTTTTGTAGCCTTCTTACTATTCAACGTACGCGTACGCGTATGTGTTGCTGTTGCCTTTGATTTCGATTTCGCCTTTTTCGTGGTACTGCCAGTCTTAGCCTTTATCTTAGCCTTTGCTTTCACTGGGGGATCCATGACCACTTTTGCGTTGTTATCGTCATTTCCATTCCTTATCCTCTTATGATCATTATCATTATCATCATCCTCGTCATCAAATAAACTGCCCGTTTTCCACCCGTTTTCCACACCTTTATAGTTAGAGATACTGTCTGAATTGTTGAAACTGGAATTGGATAGATATCCACTGTAGTTGGTGGAATTCTTCACCTTGTCCAAGATCTTGGAGATATCCAGCATTTTCTTCTTTGTACCGTCTACAACGCTGCCATTTGTCACTCCAGAGCTGAAACCATTGCCAGAGTACACATCTTGGCTAAGAATCGCGTTTCGTTTCTTGAAGTTGGATGTAGCTGTAGTTGTAGTTGTTGCTGTCGAAGTGGAAGTCGATATCGCTGTTGATGGATTTCGTCTCTTCAGCTTAATGAGTCGCCTCGTGCCCACGGGCGTCTCTGGGATCTCATCGTCTAAATCAGCACCGAGCCCGTTCTCATTCTCTTCGTCGGAGGACATGTGCTGTGCGTTGTACTGCGTTGCGTGAGGGGCCGCTGCTCTTGAGAGAGAAAAGAGAAAAGAGAAGAGAACGTGAATCACGTAAACAAAGCCACCAAACATGAAACTCGAAATCGCCAGACGCAAATCTTCAACAACTACAACTACAACTACAACTATAATCTCTCATTACAGGCTACACAATACAACTACTGCAACCACAACTACCACCACCACCACTGCAGCCACCACCACCACTACAATGTCGTCGCCTACCATGTTGATGCTCAAACAGACCCTCATCTGGGGAGGAGGAATCATCGGTCTCGGTGTCGTTCTATTCAAGTTCACAGTCCCGACCGAGGAGGAGCTCCTTGCGAAGATGTCTCCCGAGATGCGTGCACAAGTGGAGAGAAACAGAGAGCTCAGACAAGAAGAGCAGCGGATGTTGATGGCCATTGTACAGAAGACCGCTAAGAGTGACGAGCCCGTGTGGAAGACAGGAGAGTTGTTCAACCCCTGGGAGGGGACCGGGAACAAGCTTCTCATCGACAAGGTTAACTTCGAGAAGGAACAGGCTCTTAACAAGCAGAAGAGTGAGCTCGAGCAGTTGAGAGAGCAACAGGAGAAGCTCAAGAATGCCAAGTAGGAACCACCATGGCCAAGGCTATGGGCTAAGAGCTAAGAGCCAAGAGCCACGGTACATTGTATATATACACAGCGATCTATAGTAAAGGACTAACGGGAAACGACAGAGACTAGCTCTTCAGGTCAAAGGCCACCTGCTGAAGAAGGACGAGCGGGCTGCGGACATTGCTGCCGCAGCAGTCGTTGCCGCCGATGATCCGGCACCACCAATGCCAACGCCAACGCCACCGATACCACTACCGCTACCGTTACTGCCGCCGTTAGACGCTATTCCTAGCGAGTCCTCCCTGTTCATTGCGTCGATGGCTGCCATGATGTTCTCGATGTTTGTATCAATGACCGTTCCGGCCTGAACGGTCTCCTCTAGGGCGATTTGGAGCACCTGCCAGTGGAAGACCAAGTCCAATTCGCAAACGTCCTTGAAACATCTGTTGAGTACCTGTACAAACACCTGGATGAGGTCGAGGATACCTAGCTCGCTCTCGTTCTGGTCCACCACAAAGACAAAATAGAGAGTTGCATAGTGCCTGTAAACGATACGTATGTCTCTGGCACCGTGGGCGTACGTCTGTTGCAGCAGCGGCGGCACAGAAAGGAAGGAGGACGAGTTTTGGTCCTGGCGTTGTCTCACCAGCGTGTGCACCTGCTTGAGCAGCGTCTGCTGTTGGTGGACGGCGAGCCCCGTGTAGCAGCGCAGCAGCCGCGGAACGCCGTCGTTGTTGAAGATGAGCACCGAATGGATCATAGTGTGTGTGTGTGTTGTGTGTGTGTGTTGTGTGTTGTCTGCGGTGTGTTTGCCGTGCTGGTTGTGCTCTGGTCTCTGGTGGTTCTTGTCTGTTCTCTGATCCTGATCTTCAACTACGCCTCTCTTTCCGTTCTTTCTGCTCGTTCAGCTGTTCTTGCTCTTTTTGCTGCCACCATTAGCACAGCACAGCAGGGCACGGCACGACACAATACACCAATGGGTCTATTCAGCTTCCTCAAGAAGAAGGATCGCAAGGAGAAGGCGTCGGGAGCCACCAACCCCCAGGTTAAACCCCAGTCCAAGTCGAAAGCAAGAACAGCCTACGACTACGCCTCCAATTCCACTTCTGCAGCCAACGTGGACGTCAATGGCGTCAATGGAACTACACAGACACCACTGAATGCACCGCTGAACGACTCCTTCGTCACTGCCAGCAACACTACCGACAATCCGTTTGCCAATGGCGCAAGAGGCGCTAGTGTTGTACCCCCTCCGCAAGCGGGCGCTGACGCCGATGCCGATGCCGATGCCGATGCCGATGCCGATGCTAACCCTGTGACGAAGAGAAAGAATAGCTTCTCCACCATTCTTCGCAAACCGTCATTCAACTTCGACTCTAAAGTTGTCCCCAACACAGAGAAGATCCAGTCAGGTAAGATCACTGACTTACCCGAGGAGTTGCTCCCGGCCGTCACTTTAATCAACCACCAACAGTCGAGATGTTACTTCAAGGGTAACTCATTCTACCACGACTCCACCCAACAGCCACCGACTACAGCGACCACAGTTGCGACTGCAACTACATCCGATGCTTTCCACTGGTCGCCCGCATACTTGGAGCTGAACGGTAATGACATCACTGTGGAGATTGTCGATATGACGCCGACAATCATCAATATCTGTGACTGTGAACTCAACTACAGCAAAAGTGAAGTGCTACTCACCGTCACGGTGACCAACACGTCAGTCATTTACTTCCAATTCAACACCATTGATGAGCTTGATAACTTCCATGCAGCAATTTTGCTCTGTAAGTTCGAATACCAGCAATTGCAAGAGGCTTACACCGGTGCACTCTTGTCATCCCAAGCGATTCGTTTCTCAGACATCAAGACCTTGCTCTCACCAAACAACAAGCACATCAAGGAGGAATGGTGCGTGATCCGTTTCCCCTTCTTGAACGATAAGTGGATCAGATGTTTACTCGTTGTCAAACCTAATAACAAGATTGAGATCTACACCCACTCGAGTAAGAGCAAGAAATACCTTTTATCCACCATTAACAACGGCCAATCTTTCTACACCATCTACCCGAACGATCCAAGTAAGATCCAGAGCAGCTCTTTACTGAGATTGAATGGCCACTGTTATATCAACTCCGATTTGTTGGAGGTCATATTGAATGATGATGCCTTCTCTAGCTCCAACACCGAGAATTTGTCCGTGAGGTCCAAGAGATCACTCCGGTCCAAATCGAAATCGAAGTTGAAGACGAGATCGAGCTCTTTGAGTAAGAGACTCTCAATGTCATCGGCCATTTCCTCTTCTTCAACCGACAGTGGCAGTATCTTCCCACCAAACACTCGCCAACATCAACATCAGAGAGTGAGTTCCGTTGATACGACCGTTTCCGACTCCTCCTTCAACAACTCCAAGACTCCGAAGAAGTTGAGCAAGAAGTCCATCGTCAAGACCCAGTTGGTGTACATCATTCCCGAATCACACGCTAGTGTCAACCCATGCGAGATCATGCTCCGACTCTTGATCCCGGTACTGAATTCATTCAGTCTCTATGGCCGTCCACAGAAATTCATCTCTTCAAGATCCGATAAAAGTTCGCTTCTATTTGGTCTCCCACAACTACCAAACACGTACTACCTTAATACAAAGGCTGCACAAGACTTGGTCTCACTCAACGTTGACAATTCCATCAGAGAGAGCTGGACCCCACAAGATTGGAACATGCTCTTCAAAGAGCTCATGAGCACTCTCATGGAGAAAGGTTGGAAAGGTGGCTCTTACCAGGGTGACTTGGCACATTTGAACTTATCCCTCAATAGGGAGAGAGATTTGAGTAATGCCGAGTACGATCCAATGGAAGACTTTATCGAGAGGGCTTCCAACGACCACAGAATGTCCACGTCTGTTTCCGTGTCTCGTTCGCAATCCGTGTCCGCATCGCTCGCCAACGAAGTTTGAGGACGGCAAAGGGTCACCTCCTTTCCCCTTCCCCTTCCCCCATACTCCTACATACTCTCTACGTACGCTCGTTTACTGTAACTATTTATCTATCTGTCTGTCACACCAGTCTATGCTCTCCACACCATCTCTCTTCTCTCTTCTCCCGTAGCTGTAACCTTCGACTGTGGTCTTTTGCAGTTTTAGCTTTGTGCTCGGAATTGCAAGTGCGGAACCGGCATCTCCGTCAAAACTACTCCAGCCTACACGCTATTCTCCTTCAACTGTACGACCATGCCATACAGCACCCACTGCAACGCCACGTCACATCACAATCATGAGTGATAGGAGACTATACACGCGACTACGCGCCTCTGAGCTACATTTAGAGATTCAAACGTACACTTCCAAAATCAATACCACTGAATCAAATGCGCATGCAATCCGACCACCTTTGGGGATACTCAAGAAACTTCTCGCTAATAGGAGTATGAATAATAATGATGGTGTCAATGATGGAGATTCTACTATTTGGGGGTTTGTTGTAGAGAATCTCGTCAAATTTGGAGAGGTTCATGAACCGTTTAGGAAACTCGCATTATTGTTGTTAGAGAGTGTATTGAACGGTAGTCACTTCAATGCTTCAAAGAGTCACGGTCACGGTAATGGACACGGAAATGGAGGAAATTTGGAATGGGTGGATACGCTTTATGAGTATTTGAAGAGAACACTGATGCAAAATGGGGAGTGCGACTCCGAAGCTCTCAGAGTGTTGGCAAGCGTGGAGAAGAGCAGCATTGTGGGAGAATCCGCATTCTGCAAGTTTTCGGACCTGCTATACACTGTTCTAGAGGAAAGGCTTAGCGGTAGCAACGGCGATGCTATTTCTTATAATGAGATTTACGCATGCTTGAGATCGGTGCAGAAGATTGCAGTGTGTGAGAGGGATGTTGAGTTGAGAAACGGTAAAATCAGTGGTGTCTTTGATACATTGGTGAATGTTTTGAGCGTGTCTGACGATTTGTGTGTTGTTAGTGCCGTTGCCGGGACCTTATTAGAGATGACGTCTCACCATTCTGCATTCCCATTTCTAGACTTGCATGCCAAACTCAATAATGGTGATAGATTACTCTTGAAATTGATTGGGATGCTCAACCAATTGAGGTCAGCACCTCAACATGCAGCCGCAGGGGTAGATGTCCCCGCATTGTTGTCTCTGCTTACTGCCTTTAACGCTAGCGTTCCTGTTTCGAAGCAGCATGAGGTTATGGAATGCTTGAAGCCGTTCGCTATGAGTGAGGATATCTCTATTGTTCTCAATTCCATCAAGTGTCTGATTCATTTCATGAATGATGACTCCATACAAGAGACTATTGTTTACATTCTCAGATCTTTTGAATGTTGTTTCCAAAGGAATGATGGTGAGATGATGGCCCAGGTTGAATATAGAGGCATCTTTTTCAGCATTTTGAGAAACTTGCTACTCATAGTGATTCGATTCTCCAAGGAGATTTGCCGAGATGAATCCGGAATGATCGATACGCTGATAGACAAGTACATTGCACTCGATGAGCGCGTTGACGTGGAGACGTACATCATCGATACGAAGCTCGAGCTGCTGTACGTGTTGTCACTCAATGACGTGGGGAGGTCGGAGAAGATCTTGTCGATGCTGAAACCATTGATCAAATCTGCTAACTCGGACATCTCTTACAAGTCATTGCGCACGCTGTGCAATTTGATCATCAAAGATGGAAAGAGATACCGCGGCGTATTAGAAGATCTCGTATCTAGCGATGATATTTACAGCTTTGAGAAACGAGTGCTGTCACTATCGATACCACTTCGCGAGATGACAGACACAGATGGTACAGACTTGGGAAAGAGATACCTGAAACATCTGAGTATGCTTGGTGAAGATCGAATCCATGCACAGATTACCGATCGCGACAACGTCTACGTTTCAGACGAGGACGTGGTCGCTTACACGGGTCTGTTGGGGAACTTGAGCGACGTAACTGCCTTGCTTGCACTGGAAAATGCGCTAGTTGAGCGCACAACCGCTACAGAAACGCAAACGCAAATGCAAACGGACACCATGGACGAAGCTCAGTCGTACATTTTAGAGGTGTATGCGTCGAGTCTCGTGCGGGCGTGGGCGACTGCGTCCGCTGCTGACCTTGATACTGACACAGACGCGGTAGTTCTACACTCATTGCAGCGTGTGGCAGGACTATCTGCCGCAGTGGAGCGCCGAGTCAACGCGTGTCTACGTCTCGTGACGGCAGCGGGTGCCATACACGCCCCACTTACTGCCACCAGCACTGACCTTGTCGCTCCGGCTCCTGTGGGGTTGGACGTCGCTGCTGCTGGAGAGCTCTGTGCTGTGCTGGGCTCGCTGGCGTGCGTGTACTTGCGGCCGGTGGCTGCTGTCTTCCGGCGTGGAGCAGTTCCTGCAATTGCGCCTTCCCGATCGGGCACTTAGTTGCCGCATTGGGAAATTTCATGACTCCCTTTTTTTCATGTCCCCCGACACGAAAATGGAAATGGAAATTGGAAAATGGGAAACTAAACGCGAACGGGGCAATCCAAAAAAGGGGCAACAATTGAAAGACAGGACAGCACACGCACATCAGTGTTCAACAACAATACTGTAGTATAGTATAGTATAGTATAGTATAGCACAGTATAGTACACCAACCACACACACACACACAATGGCTTCCGTTCTGCTCTCCACCGGCGCTCTGCTGCTCTGTTGGCTCGCGTTTGCCCACGCCACTGCGCTCACGTTCACACTCTCGCCTAACGAGAAACAGTGCTTCTACGCATTCAACAACCACGAAAATAGCAATATTGGTTATTATTTCGCCGTTCAGGCTGGTGGTGCCTTTGATATCAACTATTCCATCAAGGGCCCCAATCAACAGATCATCGTGCAAGAGGAAAAGCAAAGACAGGGTGATTATCTCTTCAGTGCTGATCAAATTGGTGAATATGAATTCTGTTTCGATAATGAAATGTCCACATTTGCAGAGAAGGTAATTGATTTTGAAATTAAAACCAGTGATGATCTCGAAGCTGCCAAGATCAAGGCAAATTTGCCAGACGCTCCAACTGAGAATAAGGCCGTTGAACAAATGCAATCCTCCGTGGAGAAGATTGAACGGAAACTCACTCTACTAGAGAACGCACTTAACTATTACAAGACTAGAAACAACAGAAATCAGTCCACGGTCAAATCCACAGAGTCAAGGATCTTCTGGTTCTCCATCTTTGACCTCGCATTGATGGTCATAATGGCCATCTTCCAGGTCGCCGTCGTGAAGTTCTTCTTCCAGGGTTCCAGAAAGCAGCTCGTCTAGTAACGTCACTACCTATATCTATATCCCATGTCTTATATATTACATCTTAAACTCCACCATCACTAATCACTACCCTCGTATTCCCCACCACTCATCTCCCGCTGTTGTCGATTTTCGCATTTTCCGCCATTTTTAAAATTTTTCAGTGCGCTCCGTCCCTGTCGATGGATTCACTCAACTGGAATTGCAACTCCATCACTACTATAACAGATGATGGACACAGAGGATGCGTTACAGAGACCTACAGGGAGTCCATAGCGTTATACATAAACACAAGCAAACACAATATGAGTGTCTCTCACTGCAGATTTTATGAAAACAAGTACCCAGAGGTGGACGATGTGGTGATGGTCAACGTCCAACAAATCGCTGAAATGGGTGCTTATGTGAAACTTCTCGAATATGATGATATTGAAGGTATGGTTCTTTTAAGTGAATTATCTAGAAGACGTATCAGATCTATTCAAAAATTGATTCGTGTTGGTAGAAATGAAGTTGTCGTCGTTTTAAGAGTCGATAAAGAGAAGGGATACATTGATTTATCTAAACGTCGTGTCTCCGCTGAAGATATAGTTCAATGTGAAGAACGTTATAATAAATCCAAGGCCGTACATTCCATCGTTAGAAGAAGTGCAGAGAAATTCAATGTCCCATTAGAAGAAGTTTACAAATCCATAGTTTGGCCATTAGCTAAAGAATATGGTCACGCTTTTGATGCTTTCAGAATCTCTATTACCAACCCATCCATCTTCGATTCTCCTGAAGTGCATGCACCAACTAAGGAATTACTCGAAGATTTGAAGGAAAATATTGCTAGAAGACTCTCTCCACAAGCAATTAAGTGTAGAGCAGATTTCGATGTATCTTGTTTCTCTTATGAAGGTATCGATGCAATCAAGGAAGCACTCACAGCTGCTGAGAATTTAAGTGATGAAAATAACCAAATTAAGGTCAAATTGGTCGCTGCTCCAAGATATGTCATAACTTCTCAAAGTTTGGAGAAAACTATGGGTATCGAGATCTTAAATAAGGCCATTGAAACCGTCACTAATGTCATCTCCAAATATGGTGGTGTCTGTGATGTGGCAATGGCACCAAAGGCTGTCACTGCTACGGAAGATGCAGAATTGCAAGCACTCTTGGAGAGAAAGGAAATGGAGAATAACTTGGACTCTGATGAAGATGATGAGGAATCTGAAGAGGAAGACGAATGATCACTGAGATCTCGCACCTCGCATCCATAATCTAGCGTTAGATTTGCGCTCGATTGTTTTGTAATGTATATTCTTCTACGTGTAAGGAAGCATGAATTTGTACACCGGAGACCGGGCATCGGACACCGGACCCACGCTCTCGCACTTTTCCTAAACCCGTCTATCTCTTTTTTCTTCTATTTTCATTTCATTTAGTTCCACACCGCCTATCTTACACTACCGCCCAACCACTACTTCCTTCGTCTCATCTGACAATGGAGAACAGAATACTGATAGAGAAGAAGCGGAAGAAAACGGCCACTGCAGTCGATAATGTCGAAACCTTCATCCAATCCACGCCCGAACTACGGCAACTCGAAACGCTAGAGTTTAAACTAGTCTCCTATTTCACATTCTTATCCTCCAGGAAACATATCATCACCTCTTTTGATCTCTTTAAGGAACACATTGCGAAAACTATGGATATGGAACTCACTTATGATGACGTTGCAAAGATCAAAGCTATCATACCGCATAATCTCATTTTCGAATACGTTGATAAGAATCAAATCATTCTGGAAGAGAAACATTTCACTTGGAAAGAAGGATTCAAAAATACAGAATTAGACATCTTTGACATAGATAAGAACAACCCGGATGAAATCAACGAGGGAAACCAAATCCTCATCATCGAATTCATAGATGCAGGGAATAAAAGTACTAGCCCTAGTAGTAATAATAGCGATGCTCAGAAACTTTCACCAGATGGCATTAAGAAACTCATCATCAAACGTGATAACAGATTCAAGAAACAACTACGAAATTTCATCAAGATCTACAAGTCCGATTCTCTTTTGCAATTATTGAAAATGTACAAGAAATACCTCCCCGAAAGAGTGAAACTGATAAATCCAATGGATGAAATGAACCAAGAATCACTAGAATCAGATCATAAACCCATCCCAGAACTCATTGAACACTTGAAAAAATGTAACTTCTACGAAACTCAGATCTTACCAACGTCAACGTACACAATTGAACCCAAGAAGGCACATTTCAATGATAATTTCTTTGATGAAATAAACCTCCATGAATTGTTACGTACATTGTTAATATCTAGAGGTATCAATGCTGTTTACTCACATCAATCAATGGGTATAAAGGCTCTATTGCAAGAGGGGAAACACGTCATCTCTACAACTTCCACCTCTTCGGGTAAATCTCTCATATATCAACTCCCTATTTTACAATCATTACTCACGAAATCACAACATACATCACTGATGTTATTCCCAACAAAGGCACTCTCACAAGATCAATTCCGATCTTTGAATGCATTTATTCAAGAACTACCGACAATTAACGCCTTCCAAGTTGCCACTTTCGATGGTGATACCAGTAAGGAAGATCGTCGATTGGCACGTACTAGCGCGGATGTGATCCTGACCAATCCCGATATGCTTCATTTATCCATAATCCCACATCATGAGAACTGGTCTCGATTTTTGAAAAACTTGAAATATGTGATCATTGATGAATTGCATTCGTATAAGGGGACGTTTGGGTCAAATGTGGCATACATCTTGAGACGATTAAGAAGAGTTTGTGCATTATTTGGGAATTTGGAAGTGCAATTCATTGCCAGTTCTGCAACTTTAAACGATGCAGATTTACATTTGAGTAAAATGACAGGTTTAGATGAGGATTATAATGAGGGTAGAATATTGTGGATCGACGAGAAGTTGAACGGATCTCCATGTGGAGCTCGAAACATTGTCGGTTGGAACCCCGATGGTGAACATGGAGGGAGTATGATCTCAGACACTTCGAAGATCATTGTACAGTTGCTCAAGTTGAATATTAGAACTATTGTTTTCTGTACGGTGAGAAAGACAGTGGAACTGGTGATGAAAGAGGTGAGATCGCAATTGAAGGATGAACCTAAGTTATTGAGTCATATCATGAGTTATCGTGGTGGATATAGCGTTTCTGATAGACGGAAAATAGAACAACAGATGTTCAATGGTGGGCTCACTTGTATTGTTGCCACCAATGCACTTGAAGTCGGTATTGATATCGGTGGACTCGATGTTGTTCTCATGTGTGGGTTCCCCATCAGTCTGAGTGGGTTTGAACAGGAAATGGGTAGAGCTGGTCGAAGAGGTCTTGACAGTCTCTGTCTATTGGTAGCTGGTGGAGATCCCATTAGTCAATATTACGTTGGTAAAATCAATGAATTGGTGGAAAGGAAAGAATGGGAAGATTTGTGTATTGATTTGAAGAATTTGATGATTGTCGAGGGACAGTTACAATGCGCCTTCAAAGAACATAATGTCGCCAATGAAGAATTGTCACAAGAATGGCTAAGCTTTTGGAATTGCCTCCCCTGGGATCTCTATGAAGATTTAATCAGGGCCAAATTGAAATGGGATACCAATTATAACAGATGGACGTGCAATGACATCTACTTACCACATCCACCGATATTGGTCTCCATACGTGCGATAGACGAAGATACTTTTGCAGTTGTCGATATTACTGGCGGGAATGGTCGACAAGAGGTGATTGAAACGATCGAATTGAGTCGAACGACATTCACACTTTATGAGGGAGGGATTTTCATCCACCAAGGTTTACCGTACCTCGTGAAGGACTTCAACGTGGATGAGAAGTTTGCCCTTGTTGAGAGAGTCAATGTGGATTGGACTACATCTCAACGTGATTATACAGATGTTGACCCCGTACTCATTGAACGATTACGACCACTCAAAGAGCTGGATGTTCCCGTTTATTTTGGCAATATCATCAAAACGAGCATTGTGTTCGGGTTCTTCAAAGTGGACAAGAGGGGTAAAATCTTGGACTCCGTTGAGGTGAATAATCCACCGGTCAAGTACAAGTCCAAGGGTGTATGGATTGATTTCCCCCACGATCTCATTAACATGATCAAGGATCATGGTTTAAATCTCGCCGGATCGATCCACGCTGTCGAACACGCTCTAATGAACGTACTCCCACGATTTGTCACCATTGCCGGTTACGATGAAGTTGGATGTGAATGCAAGGCTCCCGAGAAGGAGTTTGCTAAACGTGAAAGCCAGAGAAAGAGACCTGCAAGAGTGCTCTTGTACGACAGTAAGGGAGGTAAGACGGGTAATGGTCTATCTGCACGAGTCTTTGAGTGTGCAGAAATGATCATGGAGGAGTCCCTTAATGCAGTGGAACAATGTTCGTGCGCATACGGGTGTCCCGTGTGTTGTGCAGGTATGCAGTGTACGGAGAACTCGCTCGTGTTGTCTAAGAGCGGGTGTATCGTCGTGTTGCGGTACTTACTGGGACGAAGAGACCCTCTAGAGGGAGTGCCACGCGGGCCGGAGCCGAACATGCCCGAGATCGTCACGGAGACCGTCGTCGCTGCGGCGAGTGTTGGGCAACCCGTGGCGATGAGTCAGATCGTTGAAGTGGAGCAGAACGGAACGGTGTCGGAGGTCGGAGGTGGTGAAGTGAAGTGAAGTAGTACGTAGTGGTAGCTGACACGTGAATGGTGAATGGTATAAAAATAAAATAAAATGGAGGCGAGGAACCTCTAATGATTTGGCATTTAGCATTTGATATATTTGCCACCTGGTTCTGTTTCTTTCTTTAGTTCTTTCCTTGTAGCAGATAGTATACCGCAGCAAGACACACAACCATCATAGACATGTCACTTGCGATCATAATTAAACATTCGGGCAAAGTCTATGACATCACCGTGGATCCCTCATTGAATGGGCTCTCTCTCAAGGAGCAAGTGGCGACATTGACAAACGTTCCGACAGACAGACAGAAGATCTTAGTACGTGGAGGGCCGTTGAAGGATGATGTAAAGCTCAATGATGTGGGCTTGAAAGCGGGTCAAACCGTCATGGTTTTAGGTACCCCTCTGGAGAAGGTTATCAGTGAGACGGAAGCAGAGAAGGTGCAATTTGTGGAAGATCGTCAAGGTGCCGGTGCCATTGTGAACGGTAATCTATTGGGCATTCCATCCGGGCTAGTCAATTTGGGTAACACGTGCTATTTGAATAGTAGTATTCAGTTGTTACACACCATTGACGAGCTGAAGGGGAAATTGAATAGCGGTAATGCAGGTAGCTCTAATGCATTGGTGAAGAATACGAAGGAATTGTTTGCCAAGATTGACAGCGCCGACGGAGAGAAGGTGACGCCGTTGAACTTTTTGAGCAGCGTGCGTAATGCGTTCCCGCAATTCCAAGAACGGTCTAGAGATGGGTTTTACAAACAACAGGATGCTGAAGAGGCGTACTCTCAGATCTTGAACGTGCTAGTGACGAGCTTCCCTGACTTGAAGTCATATCTGAACGTTGAACTGAAGAAGGAGATGAGATGCATGGAGGGAACTGAAGGAGATGAAGACGTGAGCTATGACTATGAGGATGCTTTGAAACTCAATTGTCACATCAACAGCAATGTGAATTTCCTCATTGATGGATTGAAGAATGGGCTCACAGAGACCATCGAGAAACATAGTGATTCGTTGGGTAGAAATGCCAAGTACGAGATTAAGAGGAAGATTGTCAAATTACCGAAATACCTCACTATCAATTTTGTGCGTTTCTACTGGAAGAGGGAGACGGGTAAGAAGGCGAAGATTATGCGGAAGGTACAATTTCCATTCCAATTGGACGTGATGGAACTCGTTGATGATGCCGAGAGGGAGAGACTCATCAAATCGCGTGATGAAATCTCCAAACTGGAGAAGGAGATGGAGGAATCGTACAGGTCTCTGAAGAAGCAGAAACTGAATGGAGAGTCTGGTGCCGGATCGGGATCGGGATCAGTGCCCGGAGCGGGAGCGGGATCCCTGACAACGAGAGAACAGTATGAGCAGCAAAAGACAGACATGAAGAAGATGAAGGAGGAGCGTGCCAACAAGTTTGGCGAGCTATTCCAACGTCTAGGTGCCAGTGCTGGCGAGAATGCGTCCTCTCTTTATGATCTCGTTGGTATCATTGCACACCAGGGAGCTAGTGCCGAGAGTGGCCATTATCAGGCGTTTATCAAGGACGAAGCTGACTTGACCGGCTCGAGATGGTATAGGTTTAACGATGATGTTGTGACGATCATTGATCGGGAGAAGATTCTTGCCTTGGCTGGGGGCAGTGAGGGTGATTCTGCGCTCGTTTTGCTCTACAAGGGTGTCGGAATGTGAGAGGTTGAGGTAGAGGTTGATAAAAATAAATAGTGATGAATATAGGTAAGCTAAGGCTAAGCTAAGTAAGTTAGTTCGTAAGTAAGGAATAGTAGGGTTATGGATTTCCAGCCACCTGTTTAAACTTGTGCACCACATCCCAGCAATTGAGTGGTTTAGCTCTGTTTACGAGCAGACATTGTGTAACTTCTTCCTCTGCAGCCTTGAGTGCATCTGACTTGATCACTTTTGCCTCTGCGGAGTTCTTTAGCGTGTGATACACCTTGTCGAGTTTCTCATTGATTTGTGGGGTTCCTCCAATAACGTTAGATGAGTTCTTCTCTTCTTTCTTTAACAGAGATGATTCAATGGTCGCCTCCACGGTGGATTTCTTCTCAGCAAGCAACGTGTCTAACTTTGCGGATACTTGACGTTGAAGAGCTTGTTCTCTGTGCTGGTGACGAGAGAGGGTCGTGTCTGGGGATGCGTCAAGCGTTGCGAGGAGGGCAGGCGTGAAGACCACGGGCGTAGAGGAGGGGAATGTGGTAGATGCAGACATTGTGGGGGGTGGTATGCGGTGGTGTACTGCTAGTAGTGCAAGTGCAAGTGTAACTACAACTACAACTAATGAGTACAAGAACAGGTATAGTTCAGTGATTGTTACGTTTATGTGGTGTAAAGATGGGTCTGTTGTCTGTTGAATGGATCTATATACTGCTGGTGCACGGGTTCTTAGACCTAAATTTAAACAGAGGACTTGACTTCAAAGAACTTCTTGAGGTAGAACACCTGGAAGAGCGAGTTTGCGACAATGACCACGAGCTGCACTGCAGACCAGTACTTGACTCTACTGTTGGTGGATTCTGCCGTATTTCTGTGAGTTCTCTCTCTGACGACGATATAGTTTTGTTCGTTTTTCACGTCATAAACGAGTTCGAGTAATTTACGGATCGATGATTCCAAATTATCTTGAGAGTTATCATTGACATCAACGTAAACGACACCATGAACATTGAAAGAAACATCCTTGGTCTTCAATGTAGAATCTTCATTAGAGAAACAGTACATATGTTTACCGTTTTCTTCTGCCTTGATCTGAATGGAACCGTGAGTTGCATCGGTTAGCGTCTTGAGGATCTTACCGGAAGGAGATTGAACCCAGAAATCGCAATGGAGTTGTTCTGTAGCATCTCTGTCTCTGTCACCGACTTGGAATGTGACGGCGAGTTCATCTTGTGACTTGAGCGATTCGTAGAAACACTCCTTTCCACGTGGCGGAAGGAGGGCGATGTGAGCGAGCGCAGGGCTGGCGAAGATGGCGAGCAGTGTGGTGATAAGGACGCTTAGCGGGTTCATTGCTGTACTGTGTGCTGTACTGTGCTGTGCTGTGGGCGGTGCCTCTTCTCTTCTCCTCTTGCCTCTCCTACTCTCTGTCCTTTGTCCTTTGTCCTTTGTCGTGTCGTGTTGTTTTCCGCTGAGCTTTACGCTTTACGTGTTTGGACAGGCCGCCGGCTAAACTGCCTGTTTGGGGTACAGCGGTTGACTGTCGGCTAAGTTGCCTGTTTAGGGGCGCTGCGATTTCATCGGATAAACTTCCGCTTTGAGAACAGCCCACGTGTTATCTCTGCACTTGCCCAAATAGGCAATTCCCACAAACACGTCAAATGAATTGCAAGGAAAGCAAGAAAGAAAGGTATAGGAGAAGAACAACTGCTTTTTGGTTCAACTTGCAAAGTCAAAGGCACGGAACAACAGAGAATGCAGCAGCAACAACAACAGCAGCAACAACAACAGCAGAAACAACAACAGCAAGGGCCTCTACAGCTGCCAATGCCAATGCAAATGCACAGCGCAGACGAAATGGATCTATTGCGCATGCTACATCAGAATCAAGATCTGAATCAACATCAACACCACAATAATGACGTCGCTACGGAAACTACCGATGCTGTAGAAGCTGCAGACTTTAGCTTTCTACAGATGATGCCCATGTCAATGGATAAAATTGATTTTAAACCACTAGTCAATGTCAATACTCTACCAGAATCATTCACGACGTTTCTCAATATGAATCTCCCACCACAATCACAATTACAACCACAACCACATTTACCTCGAGGGACACAAACGGAACAACTATCCACTGAAACGTTAATTGCAGATATCCACTCACATCCTCCCAACCACGCATTTAGACCACCTCACGTAGATATACGACGAGAAGCACAACGGATCGTCAAACTAGCACACCGAAATAAAAATTTACCAATACCCATGCCAATGTCCATGTCAATATCAATGTCAAAGCCCATGTCTATGGGTGGAGAAGATGGCAATTTACAAGAAGAGAGAGCAAAAGTGAGGGAGTTTAGGGCAAAACTTCTCAAGAAATTGAAACTACAATTGAAACAGAAACCACCAGTGAGGAAGAACTCGAAAAGGGGTAACAGTAAGAGACAGAGCAACAACAAATGCGGTAGGACAAAACTATCTGCCACTACCACTAACATTGACATCGACAGTACCACTGCCACTGCCACTGCTACTGCCACTACCAGTGCAAAGATGATAGGTCGTCCATTAACGCCACAGACACGCGTCCGTCTCACGCTCGTACCCAATCTCCCGACGTTATATTCGATGCTCGTCACGGAGACACTGACTCCAGATGATGCAGCCCTAGCGTTCAAGCCAGGCTTTAATGGCAATGGCAATGGTAGTGGTAGCAGCCTTTATAGAGAGATGAAGAGCAAGTTCCGCGTACTGAAAAGGGGCACTATGCCTGATGCAGATGCGTTTGAGGAGCTACTTGTCAACGAGGCTGTAGATTGGCGGTTCAAAACGTCAACTGCAACTGCAATTGCAACGGCAACGCCAAATACAGTGACAGAGATATCATCACCATTGTCGCCTGAAGGAGATCGTGCTTCCTTCGGTGGTGGTGTGTTCCCAGGAAAGACGCAAGCCGTGACATTCCTCGATGTGGACCAAGACCAAGACCTGGACCTAGACCTGGATCAGGACCAGATCTCGGACGTGGAAGTTGGCTGTGATGATTCCAATTCCAATACACTTTGCAAACGACTAAAGTTACTACCATCCATAGACACTGCCTACGGTCACGCCATTGGCCTCGAACGTGATGGAGTACCCGTTTACACGAGCGTTGCCACCGCTGTACGAGAAGTGTTTGGCATCAACGAGTTCACACTCTTACGTATCACTAGAGCGGCGGCATTTGAGAAGACGGGATCTATAGTACTCAAGATGGAGACTGCCAAACCTGGTGATGCTTGGCTCGATGACGATGAATTTGACATGCGACTACTGTATCGTCTTTACTCCGAGAACGAGGTGAATGGGGAGGAGACTGCCGAGAACGATAACGAGAACGAAGAGGAGCCACCATCTCCACAGCCGTTTGGCACTGCTACCGACCCGATAACGACGACGTTCCTCAAGAAGAAGGTGGCAAGACCCCGGTACAAGTGTAATATGCGCATCTATGTGGTACCCCGGTGCAGTGACGCGGTGCTCTACACGAGGGAGAGCATGCTCCGCCGGGACATTGTTAACGGCACGCTGGATCTTTCGGGCACTGGCACTGGTCACCGTTCCGCCGTTGCAGACGGGCGCCTCGTACTCACTGCGTTCGATTACGTGCCGCTGCTGCGTGAAATGGGCGTGCTCGAGTGACTGTGGTGTCTGGTGTGTCGCCGTCAATAAATAGCAGGGTCTCCGCTGTAGTCATTGTTACTATCTTACCCCTTACCCCGCAAAACACCTTCTCATCTCTTCCCAACACACACACACACACACACGCGCCTACCATGGGCATCTGTGGATCCAAAGACGCCAACGACAATGCTAACGACAAAGACAACCATGAACAACACCCCTCTGTCTTGCGCCAACTACGGGACGCCCTAGCCAGCGACTCCTCTGCTGCCACCCGCCGTGCAGAGCTCCCTCCTCGCAAGGGAACACAACCAGACAGGTCAGCTACTGGCAATCTTGCCGCCGCTGGCGTGAGTCTCGCAGGGTGAGGTAGGCGATGGTGAACACCACCCGCCCAACGCCCAACGCCCAACGTCCAACGGTCGTCAACGGTCGTCAACGGTCGACAACTACCAGTACCGCTCTTTCTACTTGCGCTACACTTACAACTCTTATTATTCTATTCTTTTCTTCTTTTCTTCTCTAATTTCCTATACCACTTACTTGACCGTAATACCCAGTGGTTTTCTATCTTCTTCTTCAAGCTCTCCTCCAAGTACTACCTACTACCTACTACCCCACCATTACCTTGACCTCCAGCCTCCAGCTACTATCTGCTTCCACCTTCCCAATCCGGCAAATTTGGCGAGCATGTTCTCAATTGCAGCTACAGCTACAACTACAACTACAATTACAACCACAGCTCTTACTGCCGTTGATACTGTTGATACCCCTACTGTAGTGCCCCCACAACACAACACAACCCAACCAATCCATCTCCTATCTTTTCCCCACATGCCCGACGCACACGCGCTAGTCTCTCATGATGGCGCCATCGTGTTCCGTGTCTTTGGCCGTCTCCCAGTCACTCTCACTACCATCAAGTATGCAACATTCTTACTTGCCGGTGTTGCTTCTCTCTGGCCCTGGAATTGTTTCCTATCTGCATCAGACTACTTCCAAGATAGGTTTGCATCATCTCCTAAACTTGCAGATAACTATTCATCCACAATGATGACCGTATCCACTCTCACTTCAACCTTATTCAACTATCACTTATCGAGAACGCAAAAGGGTGTCAATTATGCATGGCTATTGAAATTGGGTAATTACATGCAAATGGCCATTTTTGCAGTGATGGCAATATCAGTATTTTTACCACAATCTTGGGTCGGATTCTATTTCGTTTTTGTCATGGCAAACGTGATGTTCACTTCTATTGGAACTTCTCTAACTCAAGTGGGTATGATGGCAATGGTCAATGTTCAGTCCCCAATATATGCAAATGCTACAGTGGTTGGTAACGCCATTGCCGGTGTGTTACCATCTATCGCGATGATTGTCGCTGTCGTTTCAAACCCAATGATCTCACTCAGTAAGACTAAGGACATCACCACCACCTCCACCTCCACCACTTCTACTGCTAACGTCGATAGAACTAAGGATGCAGTTGAATATTTCATCACTAGTGTCATCATTGCTGCCCTTGCTCAAATCGGTATTTTTCTCATGGAGTACTACGAAAAGAGAGTATACGTTCCCTCTGCAGCCCTCTTCATCGATGATGAAGACAACAACGAGATTGATGATACCATCGATACTGTCGACGCTACCGTTTCTGAATCTGATGAACATCTCGAACTGAGACTCGAAGAAATCACTAAAATCGATGACGAATTCATCTCCTTTTCCCAATTATGGTCAAAACTCAAATACGTGGAATCGACAATCATCATCGATTTTGCAGTTACGCTCGTATTCCCTGTATTTGCATCCAGCATCGAGTCCACTAACAACATCTCCAAGAAACTATTTGTGCCTCTTGCATTCCTCATTTGGAACGTTGGTGATTTGATAGGACGGGTTCTATGTGCATTCCCGACATTCATTGTGAAAAGGAACTCTACATTGATCATCTATGCCATCGCCCGCATGGCATTCATCCCTCTATTTTTGCTCTGTAATATCAAAAATAGAGGAGATTCTTCAATTGGAGATTCAGGGTATCTCTTAATACAGCTGCTATTTGGAATCTCAAACGGACAACTCTTTAGCAGCAGTTACATGTGCGTCGGTGAACTCTTAGACACTGGTGTCGAGAGGAAGGCAGCTGCGGCATTCACGGCGTTACTGATCAACCTGTCCCTACTTGCTGGCAGTCTCGGCAGTTTCCTCGTTGTGTACTTCTGTCTGTAGCATTCGTCATTGGTCATTGCCTCTACTTTACTTTACTTTACTTAACTTAACTTAACTAACTTTACTAACCGTTTGATAATTAAAAAATATTCAACTTTTCGTCAACCCCGACGGACCCCGGATTTTCCTTACTAATGGCTAATGGCTAATGGCTGAATGGCGGTGATTCTTCCTTTCTTCTCTTCTCTTCTCCTCTGGTATCACCCCAACCCACAACAGAGCACACACACACACACACACAGCAAGATGTTGGCACTGCGATTGAGACTGGCGGTTACAACCGCTGTCAAAACAACAGCGAGAATAGGCCCCATAACATTCACGAGGTTCCAAACAACTACCGCGACTAAACCCAGGTTCACAAAGTCCACGCTAGACACGACATCCGTCTCTGATTTTACACTGACAAAGATCAAAAACCAACAGTTGAGTCAATATAACAATCTCCCCTTACAACTTGCATTGACACAATCTGCAGCACAGAAATTGAGCGCTTTATCACAAGAAGAGGGGAAGTCCGATCTCGCATTACGTTTAGTTGTCTCATCTGGTGGTTGTCACGGATTTCAATACGATCTAAAGATCACAGATACAGGGGATTTCAAACCAAAAGAGGGAGATACTCTCTTTGAGAGAGATGGTGGTAGAGTTCTCGTTGATAAAGATGCATTGGAAATAATGAGAGATTCCAAAATTGATTACGTGAAAGAACTCATTGGGGAAGGGTTCAAAGTCGTGGAGAGTCCGCTCACAAAGAGTAGTTGTGGATGCGGGAGCAGCTTTGATGTGGACTTTGAGAAGCTCGAAGGTGCTGCCAATGATGCCGACGTCGACGCCGGTAAAGAGCAGAAATAAGGCAGGAGTCGTCACCTCCTCAAGTGTGCATGTATGTATATAGCTAACCTCTTTTATCGTTTATTAAATGCATTGTCAGTTTAAGTTTAAGTTTGAGTCGAGTTGAATTTGACGCTCTATCTAGTCTACAGGTATTGTACATTGTTAGGTTTTCTCTCTCTCTATCTATCTATCATTGCAAGAGTTTCCGAATGACCCACCATATACTCAGTCGGTGGTCCTTTTTTGACAGTTTGGCAGTATGGCCCAAATGGCTCATTGAACTCGTGAATCGCACCTTCCCGTCCACTGAAATGGTGAACAGTTCACACCTGAGTTTCACTAATGGTAGCTCATCAAACTGGATGCTGGTTCTCGATGTCAAGTATTCATACAGGATTGTTTGCAACGTCGTCTCTGTATCGTGGGTATTTTCCCTGAGATGTTGTTTGATCAGCGTCCTCAATTTCAACAGATCTGACTCCTCCACCCTAATGATGATACTCCCCAATTTCCCCCTCTTTGTATTGAGTTTCCCAAACCATAGTTCCATTGTTCCAATTGATTCCAATGTATCGTTCATGGCAGCCCATTCTAACGTCTGTCTTAGAAGAGAATTGGTAAAGCGGACATCGATAGCCGTGCAGTTGAAATTGGACTTTATATGTCGTGTCAAAACGGGTAAGAACTTCTGGTTACCGTGAAACATGAGAAGTAGTCGATTCGGAGTCGTTGTACGCACAAGTACAAGTATCTGAGGTGGAATCATTGGCGGCAGATGGAATCGGAAATGGCCAGTCTCCATCTTCTCGGACTCATCATGACTCTCATCGACCTGGTCAATCTTCAGCTTCACCTCGATGTAATCTCGTACCTGTTTAATGTCCGGGACGGTGGTGGTACTGGTTCCGTGAGCGTAAAGCTTGGAGTTTGTCGGAATCAATCCTCCATTGCCGAAAAGACCATACCCACTTCTTCGACCTCTTTCTCCATTCACACCTACACCTACACCAGCACCAGAAGTCTGCGTGTAGATACCCTCTTTGATTATCGTGCGTGATAGACGGTTTAGTAGTCGCTGCGTGGAGACGCTGTCCACATCGCTGCACATGAACCTGATGATGTCTCCGACGGGATCGTCACTGTCGCTGTCATCGTCACCGTCAATCTTGCCGTGTTGGGCACTCGGCAGCACAGTGAGCGCCACGCAGCGGTACGTGTGGTTGAGGAGGATCTTGGACATGCTGTGTGTCGTGGAGCAGCAGGTGCTGGGCCCGTATCGGCTGCAAAACCGCCGTTGCGTTGAAGAGAAGACCTCCGTGTACGTGAAGCACTACTGTAAACAGCGGCAGCTGCGCTTCGCCTCACACTCTGCTCTCCGTGTCTGCTCTCTTCTGGCTGCTGCAACACAGACAAGCAGACACACCACGAGCAGCACACCCCCCACATGTCGTTCTGGGACAACAACAAGGACTCCATCAAGTCGGGAAGTCTCTCAGTTCTGAAAGGCGCCGGAAGAGCAACGAAGTCAGTGTCCAAGGCAGGTTACTCCGCATACAAAGGCCACCAGAACAAGCAAAAGGGTAAAGACAAGGACAAGGACAAGGACGCAGAAGAAGAAGAGGACGCAGGCACAGCATACACGCCCGCCATGCATTACCAGGACCCCAGGTCGTTCCCACCACCGCCACATCACGTCGCAGCGTACGGTGCACCCAATCCAAACACGAATACGCCGCCTCCAGCAGCGTACGGTCAGCAACAGCAACAGCAACAACAACAACAACAACAACAGACGGCTTATCAGCCTTATGGTCAACAGTACCAACAGCCTCAGCAGCCAATCTACAACCAGCAGCAATCTTATGGCCAGCCACAGCAGCAAGGATACCCAGGACAGTCTCAACAGCCGCCTCCACCGGGAAGCACGGGATATGGGCAACCAGTTCAAGCTCAAGATCAAGCTCAAGCACCATACGGCCAATATCCGCCTCCTCAGCAACCAGGTTATGGCCAAAATAGTTATACCCAGCCTCCGCAACAGTCGGCTCCGTTGAACTACGGACAGCAACCTGGTTATGGACAGCCTCAGACTCAAACTCAGATTCCGGCACAAACACCAACACCTCCAGCTGGCTATGGTTTCGGCAATAACAGTGGTAATGGCAATGGTTATGGCCAACCCCAACAACAGCCAAGTTACACTCCTCAACAACCACCACAACAGCAGCAAGCTTATGGTCAACCGCAACAACAACCAATCGCACCGCAACAGCAGCAATCGTACGGTCAACCGCAACCACCGCAACAGCAATCGTATGGCCAGCCTTATCAGCAACAGCAATACGGAACCAATGCTGCAGCTCCACCAGCTCCGACTCCTCCTCCGGTTCAACAGCCTTCGTTTGGCGCTCCAGCTGCGCAACCTTATGAGAGACCGCAGTACGGGGCCCCAACTCCTCCTGACAGTTTAGAGTATACCAATCCGTACCATCAACCGGCTCAGGCAGCTGCACCATCGCCAGTTCCGCCCCCAGCTCCAGCTCCGGCTCCGGCTCCGGCAGTGGTTCCAGTTGCACCTGCCTTCCCTCAACCACCTGCAAGAAGTGCGGCCCAACCGCCTGCTCTTCAACAACAACAGCCGGCGCCACCTGCACCTTTTGCACCAGCATCATCAGCATATACTGTCTATCCGCAACCGCCAGCAAGAGACTTGCAACCTGCAGCGCCACAGCCACCGCAACCACCGCAGAGAGTGGCAACTAGTGAAACGCTTGGCTCAGCCACTGGCACTGGCACTGGCACAAGTACAGGTTTAGGCTACTCCTCCTCCCGAGATTCAGTATCCACAGCGAACCCTTCCGCTAAACCTGGTGAAGAAGTCATAACGGAACCAAAGTTCAAGAACAATCTAATGGACTTTGATATCTCCAAATATGGCGCGCCACCACCTAAGGCTCGTCTGACAAAGGAGGAAGACACTAAGAGAGAGATAAGGAAAGCAGAGAAACTCAGATTGAAACAATTGAAGGAAACATCTCTGCAGAAAGCCAGAGATAGTACTTCGAGATTGGCACCCTCGTACGAAACTGCTATACAGAATTACCCAGACCCATTGCAGAGTGATAAGTTTGCTTCAACTCCGGTGACAAAGTCCACTTCGTCAACGTCAACTCCGGCATCAATTTCGATGCCGTCCGCTGCTTCATCGTCCGCTGGCTCGGTTAGTGAAAAGTCCGGTCAGCCACCTTCTGTCCCTCATAGAGAGTCTTCCCCTTCTTCAGTCAGCGCTGAGCAACAAGCAACTGCACCCAAACCATTCCAGCTCCCAGATATCTCCATGATACAACCTCCTCCAATGGCACACCCCAAGAGAGTTGATTCTTCGACTTCCAACGCACAGGCAGTTCCCTCGAGGCAACAATACACTGGTTACAGTCCACACTCTTCGTTTGCATCTCCAACGGAACAACCACCACCAGCTTACTCCATGCAAGCTGCACGCCCTAATCCTCCAGCGCAGACGCCAGCACCTGAAGTATCTTATGACAGACCCAACATGCCATCTCCACCACGTACAGAGTCAGCAGCGTCATTAACATCAGCATCCACAACGAGTGTATTTTCCAAAAAGCAACCACCTCCAAAACCTGCAAAGCTGGTCTCTCCAAATGCACCATCACCAGCACATGGTAAGGCTGTGAAAACTCCGCCGGTGAAACCTCCTAAGCCTGCAAAGCCGCCAAAGCCATCAAAGCCAGCAGCCTTTCATTCTTCGACAACGGCAGATGATGTTGTTATGAGCCCTGTGAAACCGCCAAAGCCACAAAAACCACAAAAGCTCGCCTCACAGGAGTCTGTGGGTAGTTCTGCAAAGGGTGATCACATTAAAGAACTACAGGCCCGCTTGGGAAATCTCAGCTTTCAGTAATACTCTATAGACATGTATACTTTTTAGACATTTTTTTTCATACGTTCATATATGGCATATACACACACCGCCCGTTTGTCTTAAGGAGATATTAGGATAAGTTCGTATTTGTACTCTCCATCAGGTCATATTGCGGCATGTCACATAACACCTATAAGGCCGTCCTTCAGGGCTATAATATGACAGGTCATCTTGCGATACATCGTAAATCACCGAAGTCACATAGCTCCCTTCTGAGTGATAGTGTCCATGTAGAGAATATGACAGGTCTATTTGTGATACATCGCAAACCACCGATGTCACATAGCTCATAATAAGACCTTCCTTCTAAGTTGTAGTGTCCATGAGGAAAATGTGATAGGTATTTTTGTGATACATAACAAACCATAGCTATTTCTAAACACCAGCCACCACAATTTGCAATATGTGTCAGGATCAACTGCTATCCATTTCAAACGTCTATAAAAGCAAGGCTTTCCTTTCAGTCTCATAAACGTTCTTCTTTGGGTATCATCTTTTCTTCCTTTCTTTATAAAAATATACTAAGCACACACGATCAACAACAAACATGGCCGCAAAAGCATCCCCTAAAACCTCTAAAGTCACTAACGATACTTTTGTATACGTTGAAATCGACAGTTCCAAACAAAAGCATGTTGATAGATATATCAAAAATGTCTTGAAGCATCTCTATTTGAAGAAAACTAGCCAATTGCTCAACGCTTATTATGCATGGTATCAGTCCAATCCTGAAAAGAAGAAAACTGGAAAGCTTGCATTATTCGAGACGTACGTCAGAAAGAACTCTGCGGATCTCAACGAGACATCAACTTCAGCTAAGGTATCCCCAGTGTACGGTGACAAGTATGCCATCATTTTGACTAACTTTCTCAAGTATGCATCCGATTATGACAAGGAATTGATCGACATTGCAAAAAATATGGTCAGTGTAGTCAATTATGAAGATAAAAGGGAGCTAGGTTTCTCCAAGTTGCTTTCTGATGAAGATATCAGAATGCTTAAGGGAATTTTCAAACTATTAAAACAAGAGAGCGGATGTGTGAAGGTTCTTGAAACAAGATATGAAAAGGCTGAGCGGGAAGAGAATGAAGCCAGAGCAGCAAGGCAGAAGGAACGTGTCGCTAAATTGATGAGTTCTCTGCCTTTAAGAAACAGAGGCAAATGGGTATACACACCTGGTGATGATGTTGAGGAAGAAACCTCCAATGACAGAACTGTTAAAAAAGAAGTCAAAACAAGCAGTGTCCCTGACAACACTGAAAAGAACACTAAATGTAAGGCTGGCAATGACGAGTTCATTGAAACCATGATTGTCAGAGATAATGCATCAACAGTCTCAGTTGATAGTCTTGCCTCTGAACAGTTTGCTCCATTTGAGGACACCACTGCTCTCGATTATGAGAGCTCCAATGTGTTGGAGTCCTCCAGTTCCTCAAGAATTGGTGATTTGACTGCAACTAATCAAACTTTATCTGTCAACCGTGATGCGCCGGCCTCCCTCACAAAGGGTGAGCTAATTGACGGTCTTGAAAGTATTAACTTCCAATTTCAGAAACTATTTCTCAAGACTCAAGGCATGTTGAAAAAGGGAATCAGCTAATGAGTGCACCGCTCCAAATGCTGCACAATTAGTTTTCGTTACTATGTTTTTTCTTCTAGTTCATTTTCTTACATTTCTCTCTTTATTGTATTTCTTTCAATCTTTTGTTCTATCAGTTCCGGTATCAGACTGCTTCTTTGTAGTCTTCATTGAGTCCGACCATTGTGTAAATAGCATTTCTTCCGTGGGATTGAACTGTTCTTTAAACCTCTTCTCTCGTTCTCTGTAGTGTCCTAGTTCATCTTCTTCGTATAAATAATACTTCGGTAACACCAACTTCTTCAAGTCATCATCTCCGCTTCTCATGACTCTTTTCAAGAATAGCTTGTAAAACTTGCTAAAGATATCACGATATACATCATCTTGGTTCAGGAAAAATGACTCAAGCAACGTTTTCTCAAAATCAACTAAGCTATCGTATTGAGATGTGGTTAGACTATATTTCTGTGATATTTTCGAAAAGGTTTGATTCATTATACCGATCATTTCCCTTCTCATTTTGCCTTCCTTCTGCTCCTGCTCTTCACTTTTGATGGCATCGCCACTACTATGACTCATGGGGCTCTGTGGAACAATTTCAACATTATTCAAAGATTTAGTGACGCTCTTAACTGTTTCGTTATGTAATGTCAGATCCCATTTGACTGTGGATTGTTGGGGCCGCCTAGGCGTATCACTTATCTCGTCACCATATGGGCTATCTGTACCACTTCCACTGAGCATCTCCCTCTTTTCGGTTGCAATGTAATGTGGTTTCAAGATGTTCCCAGTTTCCAAGTCCCATCTCCATTTCCGCTCCACTAATCCTCGTATCTCTTTGCTAGTTACACTCTGGCCTGATTTTATGAAAGGATGCTTCAATAGTTGCTTGGCTGTCTCTCTCTCCAATGTATCCTTTACCAATGCCTTGCTGATAAAATCACGAAACTCTGCAGAGAACCCGGAGTCCACCGATGGTGGTGGATTGTTGGTGATTTTACGCATAGCTTCACCTGTACCAAACTCTGTAAATGGAGGTTTTCCATATGCCATTTCAATGGCAGTAATTCCCAAACTCCATATATCCGCCTTAAAACTATATTCCTCTGCATTGATAACTTCAGGAGCCATCCAATATGGAGTCCCCACAAAAGTGAGTCTTTTACTCAAGTTGTTAGACAACTGAGTGGCCACACCAAAATCGGCCAATTTCACTTCACCATTGAGCCCAATGAGTATATTGGCAGCCTTTATATCTCTATGTATCTTTCCATTGTCATGTAAGTATACAAATGCACTTAATACTTTCCCCATTATATAGCTTATGAGATTCTCGCTGAAAGGACCCGCCGTTAGCAAGTCAGAACAGGATCCGGCACCAAGATATTCCATGATGATCCAGAGCTTGTATCCCTTGATAAAGCAACCGTAGTACTGTGTAATGTTTGGATGCATACATGTCGATAGCATTTGGATTTCCAATTGTATTTCGGATATGTTCTCAGTTGACTCGAGGTCGACTTGTTTGATTGCGACTTGTTTGTGTGTCACCAAGTCTTGAGCTTGATAAACAACGCCAAATGCGCCCCTTCCTAACTCTGTAGAGACATGAAACTGATCCGCTGCAAACTTTCTACCCATTGTTGCTTGTGCAGGTGACCAGCGGTGTATTTGACAGAGAATTAGACGAACCGGTGCCGAAGGAAAGAAAGAAAGAAAGAAAACATGTTGCTACTTTAAGAAACGGTCCAGACTGAGTAGTGGGTTTTCTTCATGAATTCAAACTGCAACAACTGGCAACTGGCATTACGTTCTCCTTCATTGCACAAAACCATAGAACAAGGGGACAGTACGTGGTCTATCGCATCATCACGATAAACATGATCAGCAGGCTGTTTCATGGGTACGTGAGGCCCATTACGGGGAAGAGAACCATCAGCCAATACCGTTACTACAGGTTAGGACCAATACTGCGAATAGGTTATGTCGAAGGAAGACGATATAGCAGCGTGGGAAAAGAACCCGGGCCAGAGAAGCAGATCAAGGATGACAAGTCTCATATACAGAGTGGAACTAACTCTGTGGATGGTGCTGGAGATGGACTCACTAAGAGCAAGAAGCTGACACTCAACCTCAATTTCGGATTCCCCTTCATAGACAGTGGAGATAAAAATAAGAAGAACAAGTCTGATGGTGTCAAAGCTTTGCCCGCATCGACACCTTCTTCGCCGTTATCATTAAACTCGCCATCTGATATTCTCTCCTCCTTGGTCTTATCACATCATTCGTCCTCATCGGTGATTCCAATACCGGGTAATCACTCATCTTCCATCAAACCTTCACTTTTAAGATGTATTCTATTCGATAAGGACGGAAGGCATCGGATCATGTCCTCGGATGCACAGAAAACACAGCTATTATTGAAACACGACTTGCTTCCTCGAGATTTAAGAAAAATTGATAAGGGGTACGATGATATTGTCCCCTTGATTGTCATACGAGAGAAGAGCATATTACTTAGCATCTTGCATATCAAGGCATTGATTAAGTCCGACTCGGTGGTGCTTTTCAACTATGATGGCACGTACTCGGACAACAAGTTGATTGAAAACATGTCTGAGAAGTTGAAGAATGTACAAGGAGATCACTTGGATTATGAGTTACGAGCTCTTGAGACCATTTTTGCAGAAGTGATTGACAATTTGATGATTGAGATGCAAATTCACGTCACGGTTGTGAATGGTATTTTGAAAGAATTGGAGAATGATTTGGATTTGGCCAAATTGAAGTATTTATTGATTGTCTCGAAGAAACTCAGTCAGTTCCTACAAAAGGCAACATTGATCAGAGATTTAATTGACGAAATGCTCGATCAAGATGAAGATTTATCCGAATTGTACTTAACTGAGAAAAAACATGGCAAAACGAGATCCAAGGATGATCACCAAGAGATTGAACTCATCCTTGAGAGTTATTCGCTTCATTGTGACGCCATTGTGCAAACCATTGAAAGTCGTGTCAATGACGTGCGTACAACTGAAGAGATCATCAATATCATTCTCGATTCCAACAGAAACGATCTCATGTTGCTAAACTTGAATTTGAGTATCACACTCATGTGTATGGCGGGTCTACTCTTTGTTGCCGCTGCCTACGGTATGAATTTGGAGAACTTCATTGAGGAGAAGGATAACTGGTTCTTCATTGTCGTACTTGGTTCAACGCTATTTGGGATCTACCTGTTCAGAAGCGCCACTAAACGACTCACAAAGTTACAGAGGGTACAGTTAGCAAACCGCTCAACATAAGTGACTGCAAGTACAACTGATCTGATCTGATCTGATCTGAACAGTATCTTGTCTATAAAACTATTGTACATAAGTGTATACTTTACTTTGCATCTGCTTTTTTATCCTTTCCATCTACACCTGATGCCTTCGCCGCTGGGGCCGTATTCTTTCGCTTGATCAACTTGGATAACTCCGCAATACTGGCATTCTGTGCACCACCAGATCCGTACAACTCCGCACCACCAGCAGCAGAGCTGGCAAGTGTCTTACTTCTCATTGGCGGTGGTTGGAACGATGGATCGATAATATCTCTACCGTATCCACCTCGTTCACCAAACCCTGCACTTCCTCCACCTCTCCCACCTCTGCCGCCTCTACCTCTACCACCTCTTCCTCTACCACCTCTTCCACTACCTCTATCACTACTACCCCAACCGCCACCTCTTCTACGACGTTTGAACGCAGACACGTCCACATCTCGCTCTCCATCATAATAGTACTCCTCCATAGGTGCGCCACCAAAACTTTCATACCCGTCATATCCCTCATATCCATCATAAGCGACATAGGATTCATACCCACCACCACCGGAATATTCATCAAAACCTTCAAACCCGTATGATACACCCGTCTCTTGGTACATGTGTGCACGTTTCGAAGGTGGTAATGCACCCGGATATTGGTGATAAGCTTGGCCGTGACCACGTTCGTAGTCGGGACCATAAGTGTGAGCATGATTGTGGTTCTGTGCGGGGTCCATATGGCGCTGAATGCTGGAGAGCTGCTGTGATGATAGAAGTTTGCTTCTGCGCTCTGTAGGTTCTTCTGTGGCTGATACCGATACAGATTCTGTTTGCGGGTCTTGCACTTGCTCTTGCGCTGGTACTAATGCTGTTTCGGGTGTCGGTGCTAGTGCTGTTGCTGCTGCTGATGCTACTGCTGTTGGGACCGTATGTCCAAGATCTGGTGTGTGTGTTGGTACCACGTCGGAAGGCTCTGCGGAAGGTCTCAGTATGTGATTTGAGCGTTGTGCTGCCGCCAGTGGGGCATATGATTCCACGCGGGCCATGTACGATGGTTCGGCGCCGTACTTGCTATGATTGAGCGAATTATTCTGCTGTATCGTTGAAACTGGTCCTCTGGGGCGTTGCTGTTGTTGATGTTGTTGTTGCTGTTGTGACGGTTGTAACTTCAATTCCTCCTTGAACCGTTTCACGTCGGACTCATGAGACTCTTCCATATTGGCAAGTTCACTGGGTTCGCATGGTAGTGGCTCCGTTTTGAAGAAGCTCGAATCGAGTGCCTTGAGTGCGTTAAACCGCTTTGCCGGGTTGAGAGTAAGCATACCTGCAAGTAGAGAGATTGCATCCGGTGTCGCTAGAGAGGAAAACCTTGATTCCAGCGAACGTGGGTAGTTGTTCTTCAAGTCTATGTTATTCCTATTTATGAGATGGCAGTTTGGGAACGTCTCAATTGTAGGACTTCCGAGTAACTTGAATATGATCTCTGCCTGATGTATGTCTGATTTCCCCTCCAAGATAGGTTTGCGAGTGAAGAGTTCACCAAATACGCATCCTATACCCCACATATCCACTGCCGTTGTGTACTTCCTGTCTCCTAAAAGCAATTCCGGTGGACGATACCAACGTGTTACCACTAGTCCTGTGTAATCGTACTTCCCGCCTCCTGGTGGTGAGTTTGGAGATGATGGAGGAGGTCCGTGGAACAATCTTGCAAGTCCAAAATCTGCAATTTTCACCACGCCGAAATGGTCAAGAAGAATGTTTGCCGTCTTGATGTCTCTGTGTAAGTACCCTGACTGATGGATGTAGTTGATACCGGAGAGCAATTGTTGCAGGAGACATTTGACTTGCGGGAGAGAGAGGTTGATTCGTGGATTGTTCAGCAGTCCGTTCCAATCAGAGGAGATGTAAGGCGAGACGGTGTAAAAAAAAGAGCCAGAGCCAGAGCCAGATCCAGAGGAAGAACCTCCTGTTCCTGTTCCTGTTGCTGTTGCTGTTCCTGTTCCTGATGTGATCTCCTCGTGCACCATATCGACAATCTGCAAGATGTTGACGTTACGCAGTTTTTTCATTATTGTTATCTCTCTGAATGCCGTTATGGGGAACCCCTCCTTCTTGTCGTTGATTATAAACTTCTTGAGGGCAACGAGTTTTCCTGAAGATCGCTGCCTAGCCTTTGTGACAACACCGAAGGTGCCCTGTCCAAGCTGATTGTAGATTTCATAGTCCGCAAGGCTTGACATGCCGATGACAGTAGCAGCGGCGGCAGCGGCTGGAGTAGTGGTTTTGGACTGCATTACTAAATGTGGCTGTGGATAGGTTGCCATTGGTCGCCGCTGTTAACACTGACGTTGCTGCTGTTGCTATTGCTGCTGCTGTTGTTATTGCTATTGTTGTTCCTGTAGCTTCCCGAGTTGCGCTGATAATTGCACTTCGAGCTTTACGTTGAACTGCACTGAACTTCACTGGCCCGATTCATGACGCGGCAGATTTCCCGGAAAATTGCGCAAATGCGAAAATCGCCATCTGCTGCGCCACCCGGGCCGTTTGCCTGCGCCACCAGCACCGCCGAAGCGACGCGTCGCTCTCTTCCTTTATTGGAGCCGCGCCCCCACACGGCGCACTTTTTTTTCCGGTTTGCGCCGTTTGGCCGTTTTGCCCCTTTTTAAAGCGCGTGCAGCGGTTCCGCGTTTATCCGCCATTGCCCATTGCCCATTGCCGCATTGCCGCCAGAAGCCTGTTAACGCTGAACATGCACACAGTGAAATTTGTTCAATTCGACACCGATTCGAAGACGATCAGGGTACACGCCACAACGACAACAGCAAACTAACAAGCTAGTGGCAATAGCAGTGTGGCAGCCCACTGGGTGTGGACGTGGATCAGATTTACCCAGCGCCCAGTAACTCGCTGCCACAAGCCACAACCCCCCGGTAAAACTACAGCGCAGCTATAGTTACGTATAGCACTTTAAAGCACGTTGGCACGGCGGCCAAACGTCAAATCAAAACAGCACAGCACAGCACAGCGCATCTCTTCACTCCTCTCTTCTCCTCTGCTTTCCATTGCACATAAACTTCACCACAGTTCTCGGTTCTATATTTACTGCCTCAACGTACACATGTATAAAGCTGGTATCCCCCTCCCCCCAGCACCATAGGACTCGCCTTACCCGACCTCGATGCCCGCTACCCGCTGCCCTCCGCCCTCCGCCCGCTAACAGCTCTTTTCTTTTTCCGTTTCTGCGATCCGGCGTATCTTCGATCTTTATATTGACTCTTAGTCGAGCTTGCAATTCTTCACCAGCTACTTTTCTTCGGTCTTCTCCTCCTCAACTATAGACGCTTATCTCTCCACTTCTCGTCGGCATCAGACCCCTTTGCTTTGCTCTACTGTATCGCTGCCTTCTTGCTCCTGCTAGCGCTTATCATCACATCCTGCCCCCAGTGACCCGACTAACACCTCCGACACTAGCATCGGCATAACCACACACACACACACACAAACACACTGCCATACTCTCATGTACACTAAGGTCACACTTTGAACTAAACGCAACATAATATAATTAGACCTGACAAACATGCTAGACACGCACTCTCTCGTCGCCTTTCTGGGCGACAAGTGCGTCCTTATCTGCTCTCTATTCAGAGCTCTCTCCAGAACTTTGGCAGCACTCCCTAACCTCCTCTATACTGCCCTCTTGGACCTCTCAGGACTCACATTCACTAAAAAGAGAGCATCCAAAAACAACAAACGGAAGCACTCAAAACACTCTCTGCCACATCCACATCTTGACCTCTTCAACCAACCCATCGTCTACAACTCATTCATTGCATCTTCCACTTCTACTCCATACCTTCGTCAATGTGCCGTCTCTGAGTTTGACTACGACTTCTCCTCCCCAAACCCATACAGCTGGGATTTCCAAAACCTCGTTCTCAACTCTCAAGGTCCAGCCGCTCTCCATCAGGGTCCTGACCAACAACCTGTTCCTTTAGTGAAACATCATCACCAACCACAACACCAAGACTACTACCAACATCAGCAACAACAACAACAACAACAACAGAACCAACACCCACATCCTCTAAGAAATGAATATGAGTACGACCAGGACCATGACCAAGAAGACCAGCAGGATTCCGAAGCTGACCTCCTCGCAAAGTTTAACAGCAATTTCCACACTCAACTGAGACAGACTGAACTCTACCAGATCCAAGCACAACAGCAACAATACCAAGAGAATTTACATCAACATCAGTACCAACAAGCTCCAGTCACGACATACATCGACTCAGACGTGGACTCGGATGATGATGCAGGTTATGATGACCCTCCTCCGCTTGACGATGAACTAATGTTATCATTCTTCCGCAGTAATAGAGACACAGATGCATATATCAATTCCTCAGATGATCACGTTTCCCCATTAGAAGACCCCACCAGTGGTTCTGCTTCCGGTTCTGTTTCAATCACATCTTCTAACAATACACCTATCAGAGTAGAGATAAACAACCTGAAACGGGATATTGAAGGTCTAGATCGTCATCATTACTCTGAATCTGATAATGTCAATGTCAATAGCAATAGCGACGGTGATGGCGACATAAAGCTTGAAGAAAAGAGTTTATCCAATTCCGATACTGACCAACCTAAATGTTCTCGCCCACGCAAGAAACAACGCAAGTGTGACACTGACCTCGAAGACAATGCCGACTCTGATGAAGACACTCACACCAACCGTAGTGGCCGCAGCAAACCATTCAGAGTCTCTGGTGAGAAGATATACCCCTGTTCAATCTGCAATGCCACCTTTAAAGTAAAGGGATACCTCACCCGTCACAAGAAGAAACATGCTACATCCAAACCTTTTCATTGCCCCTACTTCGACCCGTCTACGGACTATGACGAACACGCTCTCGTTCACGATACTTCTAATGACAGTGGTGATATAGGTGATGGCAGACCACGTTGTCATCCAACGGGTGGATTCTCTAGACGTGATACATTCAAGACTCATCTCAAGGCAATCCATTTTGTTTACCCAACGGGTACCAAGAGTGGCGATAGAAGTGACAAGAAGGGTCGCTGTGCAGCTTGTTTTAAGGAGTTCAACTCAAATAAGACTTGGCTAGAGAGCCACGTCATGACCAACAGCTGCGAGGGCATGATAACACGCTACAAGTAGTGGCCAGAACCCCCCTCTTTCTTGCTTTACTGGGCGGCGGGCGGTCCGGTCTTCACTTCACTTCTTTACTTCATACTTTACATTTACATTTACATTTACACTACCTCAAATTAATAATACATTACACAACGCTAACATACATACATACATACATACACATTTAATCGTATACACTCCACTGTTCTAATCAAGTCTGCATCATTCGGCACTCCCCGTGCCTCTCTCCCTCACCAACCGCACAACATAGTCCACGAGCTTATCGCAGTAAGCGGCCACCATACGACAATCTCCATGATACTTACCGAGCACGTTCAAAAACTTCTGCGCCAACTTCATCCGCTCAATGCAATGGCTCACCATCATATTCGCATCATTGTGCATCAGTATCAATGCAAAGATTGCAGGTGCTGCAGTAAACCTAATCCCTCTCACAATCTCTGCACCATTATCCTTTCGTACTAACTTAAAACTTCGACGCTTGTAAGCATCGTAATCAATGCCTAAGAAGGTAAACGTCTCATATCGTTTCTCCTGATCAACATCCGCAGTAACATCTTCCTCATCACCGTCACCTTCTTCTTCTTCCGTCATTAAGACAACGTCAACTTCAAGTAGTGCCAGAGAAAAAGTCGCAAATATCGGTAACGCCTGCGCAAACGCCCACACAGTAATTCCATGCATCTGGATCCATCCCTGATTCTCCACTGATACATTGGAAGCATTCATAGTCCACTCGTTATATTGTCGCCATTTGGCAAAATCATCCACACCACAACAACAGGGACCCATCACAGACTCATGGACATCATAGTGTGATCTCTTCTCATTTATGCGAGGCATGTGCACACCATCACCGAGTTGTAACAGCACAATCATGAGACGGACTGTATCGACGGCGGTAAACAACCAAGACCAACTTTTCAGCCTGAGTTTGGGGTCCTTAATTTCAGCACTCTTCTCGAAAATCAGTTTTGGATCAACCTCCACAATTGAATAATCATCACATAAATTTACCTGAGATCTAAACTTCCCAATCTTTTTCGGCTGAAATAATAGCAAATCCATCGTGTAATGTAAAGATATCATCATCAATGTCATCCTATTGATGAATGCGCTCGTAAAGTTAGATGAATTCATCACTATAACAGGCTTGCCGCCATTGTGCTTCTCCAATCTATATGGCTTCAAATGTTCATATAGTTCATCGCTATGAAGCTGGTAGATCTTCTTAATGGCATCCGTAAACTTCAGAAGTGTATAATCAAACAGAGTTTTATTGGCAATCGCATCAGTCACTTCCTCAAGTAAAAGTAACGACATCACTAAACACACTGAGTCATACAGTTTCGATCCATCTGGGCTAACAGTACTAATGCTGTTCAAAGGCACGCTTCTACCATACACGGACTTGAAAAGCTCCAAATTCTCCGTACCATTGTAATATGATGTATCCGGTATCGGGACCTCGATATCTTTGGTCACTTTCAAAATTGGTTCACCGTCTGGCCTTGGGTAAGGATACCCAAATGAGAGCCTCCTGAATATCTGAACTTTGAAAACATTCCAGTACACTCTAATCAAAATCTCCCTATCTAACAAACACTTAGAGTTTAATCTCAAGTTGATATTCAGATGCTCAATTTTTTTTATCATGGCATTGTTCAAGAATTCATCCATACGGGATATAGTCATGATTTCAATGCATCTGTGGATGTATGCATCATCAGCTCTAGCACATTGAATGATCTGTGATAATAAGGTGTATAGCGTTGAACATTTGGATTCGTGTTTGTGTATCATTGCATCCCAGTACGATTCGTCTAAAAACTTATCATCTTCCACCTCAGTATTCTTCATATATTTGCAAGATACTCGCATCATCGTACTAATGAGAGTAAGTGTGTTGTCCGAGATGTGAAGAGTATCCATTACAAAGGACATATTCGGTAAAACTAAAGTATGCGGATTGCAATATTTGTAGAAAACGCCCACCATTTTGTAGAAAGTCTCAAATTTCGGTAACCCAACAGATTCCAACAATTCTGCAGTCACAAACGATGGCAATTTCAAATCTAATTTGACTCTCTTCAACCTATTATCTCTTTGCTCTGCATCATTGACGTTACTAGCAACGATCTCACTAGTTTTCCTCTTGAGAACGCATTTCTGCTCAGATATCCATTTCTCGGTATGAGATTGCTCTGTCGGTTTCAATGGTGACGATGTAGGGATACCGTACATAGATTTGGGCAGATGATCCTTCGATTCTCCACCTCTTTCTGACTCACTCTTACCAGGACCGTCATCATTACGAAGTTTCTTCTCTCTCTCTGAAATGTTCCCAGGGTATCTAACC
Source organism: Pichia sp. P7020A (assembly GCA_025531525.1). NCBI lineage: Eukaryota > Fungi > Ascomycota > Pichiomycetes > Pichiales > Pichiaceae > Pichia > Pichia sp. P7020A. The sequence continues at coordinate 97,398 of JAMYHI010000018.1, forward strand.
TCTGCAGATATTTGTCGCTTCTCCTGTATGACTGTTACTGAATCACTTGGTGCTAATGATGCAGACCAAGAGTCAGTATCCCTCATTTCTTTAGATTCGTTGATCAACTGGCTCTTGCTGGTGTGATTCTGGTCTCCCTTTGAAGGACGGTCAATGTAGAATTTGGACGTTTTATCTTCAAAATCAATACTTTTACCTGGCACAGGAGCAGTACTCATTATCCCACCTTCCATTGCCTTCGGTGCAGATCCTAACACTGGCATTGATGTAGATGTCAATGCTGTTGGTGGCTGCAGTGGAGGTGGCATCGAGTTATTCTGTGATCCATGTTGGGCACGATATTGAGGGTCATATATTCTCTGTCCCTCTGCATAATTACCCTGTAATGCTGAATATCCTTGAACTTGAGGTGACATAGTCATGGGAATCGGCATGGACATTTGCATTGGCATCGGTATCTGCATCGGTACTTGCATAGGTACTTGCATGGCCATGTGCATCTGTTGTGGATGTTGATAAAAGTTAGGATACATACCTTCCATGTACATTCTCTGAGATGAGGGTAATGTTTGACTGCTTAAGCGGGTTATACCACTGGGCCCACTCGTCACTTGACTGCTATGACTGCTTGTGGGATCGTTATGAGAAACGTACTGTGTAGGGTATCCATGAGCAGCGTGATATTGTGCCTGTTGGTAGTTCTGGTATGTCATATTTGGCATCATATATGGCATATTGGGCATGTAATACTGTTGTGGTTGTGGTTGTGGTTGTGGTTGTGGTTGTGGTTGTGGTTGTGGTTGTGGCTGCTGTGGAGGTATGGCCTCTCTAGGAGCAGTGGCATTTATCATAGACATTGTCTTATACCTTGCCTTGTAACCGGACGAGGCAACTGATTCGGATACCACTGAAGGGTTATTTATGACTCTATCATCTCCATCCAGACTCTTCGGCGTTCCACCTGGAGCAATGTCAACTATAGCGGAGTTTGGCTTCTTTCTCCTACTACCACCTCTTTTACTGGGCACAAAGATACACTCAATACCGGAAGCGAGACAATTGGAGCATTTCTTGTAGAAAGTGTTAATATTCTGAGCCTGCGTTGTTGTTGGTGCCTTTGCATATGAGGTACGCAGTTCACCGTCGCATTTGATCTTCTTGTCTCTACAAGCCAGACATGCACGAGATGCCACTGCCCGACGCTCTGAAGAGCACCCGCCCGCACTGGGTGCTTCCGACATGGTGAGGAATGTAGTTGTAAGATGTGATGTGTCCGTTGATTAGCTAGCCCCTGTGTTCAATTTCGTCTCCGCAGAACAACAAGACAACGTGTTGGGGCTGAGGGCTGAGCCAGAACATTTGCATATTGCGCTGAGCATTTGCTATTTGCCATTTACCATTTGCCGTATATTCGCTGAGCCTCTGGTCCTCTGGTCCTCTGGTCTCTGAGCCTCTGAGCCTCTCGGCTAGCCTTCCTCTTTGGGCCGCTCGGCTATACTGCCGCATTCGGACAGCTCGCTCTTTTTTCTCCCCTTTTCTGTATTTTCCGTATTTTCCCTGTATTTTTCCCGTTCCCGGCGCTGAACCAGCCGAGGGCCCGAAGCCCGAGCCCCCTCCCGCGACTCGCTCTACACTCCGGACACCTGCTGATCGGAGATCATGCAACCAGCCAAATGTTACAGGTCTCTCACGGACCACGGTCCTCTCCCATACGCCATGCCATGCCATGTGCTGCTTGCTCAATTCTCCGCTGCCCGTGCATTTAAGACGCCCTTTTCCCGCTCTTTCAATCCTCAACTCTTTTACTCTCTACCTCCTATTCTATTCTCTCCTCTTGTTTATTGTAATAATCCTTTCCCTTCTTTGAACAACTGCTCTCAGTACCCATCCAATCCCACATCAAATTATACAATATGTCCGCTTCTAAACTCTCTTGGTTAGTCAACTTAGACCTTCAAACTACACCTGATAAAAACTTCAGACGTTCTTCCATCATTGGTACCATTGGTCCAAAGACTAATAGCGTCGAAAAGCTCGTTGCTCTTAGAAAGGCTGGTTTAAACATTGTTAGAATGAACTTCTCTCATGGTAGTTACGAATACCATCAAACCGTCGTTGACAATGCAAGAAAGTCCGAAGAAGTTTACCCAGGTAGACCATTGGCAATTGCTCTTGACACAAAGGGTCCAGAAATTAGAACTGGTACCACCGTTGACAACAAGGATTACCCAATCTCAGCAGGTCATGAAATGCTCTTCACCACCGATGACCAATACAAGGAACAATCTAACGCTGACAGAATGTACATTGACTACAAGAACATTGTCAAGGTCATTCAACCAGGAAAGATCATCTACGTCGATGATGGTGTCCTCTCCTTCAGAGTTTTGGAAATTGTTGACGCTCAAACCATCAAGGTTGTCTCCGTTAACGCTGGTAAGATCTCCTCCCACAAGGGTGTCAACTTACCAAACACTGATGTCGATTTACCAGCATTATCTGAAAAGGACAAGGCTGATCTTCGTTTCGGTGTCAAGAACAAGGTTCACATGGTGTTTGCTTCCTTCATCAGAACCGCTGATGACGTTCGTGAAATTAGAAAGGTCCTCGGTGAAGATGGTAAGGATGTTAAGATCATTGTCAAGATTGAGAACCAACAGGGTGTTAATAACTTTGATGAAATCTTAGCTGTCACTGATGGTGTCATGGTTGCTCGTGGTGATTTAGGTATCGAAATCCCAGCTCCACAAGTCTTCATTGTTCAAAAGCAATTGATTGCAAAGTGTAACCTCGCAGGTAAGCCAGTCATTTGTGCAACCCAAATGCTTGAATCTATGACCTACAACCCAAGACCAACCCGTGCTGAAGTCTCCGATGTTGGTAACGCTATTGTCGATGGTGCAGACTGTGTCATGCTTTCTGGTGAAACCGCAAAGGGTGATTATCCAATCGAAGCTGTCACTATGATGCACAACACCGCCCTCCTTGCAGAGAAGACCTTACCTTACTACACTCAATTCTCTGAAATCAGAGAGGCAACCAAGAAGCCATGTGACATCCAAGAAACCATTGCAATGTCTGCTGTCACTGCAACTTTTGAACAAAACGCAAAGGCAATCATTGTCCTCTCCACCTCCGGTAACACCGCAAGATTATGTTCCAAGTACAGACCAGACTGTCCAATTCTCATGGTCACCAGAAACGAAAGATCAACCAGATTCTGCCACCTTTACAGAGGTGTGTATCCATTCGTCTACACCGGTGCAAATGAAGAAAACTGGATCCAAGATGTCGAAAACAGAGTCGAATTCGCTGTTAAGGAAGCTCTTGAATTGAACATTATCAAGAAGGGCGACACCGTCGTTGTCATCCAAGGTCACACCAGAGGTGTCGGTCACTCCAACACCATGAGATTGGTCGTTGCTTAAGTCTCAAGCTCTCCATTCCCAACAAACGTATACTTTTTCTAATGTACCTTAAATTAACGTAATGTCCCAATCATTGTAACATACACACTATGACTATGCTATATACTCTGTTTATGGCTCGTTGCCTACACTCGATGCTCTTTCTATCGGCGTATAGCCTGTAGTTTGTAGTTCGTCTGGAAACTGGAAAGTCTGGGGTCAGAAGGTCAGAGCTCCGCCGTCAATTTTCCAACCGCCTGCTGCACCTGACTGATCTCAGATCTCAGATCTCCCTAATACCCACCACCTACCAAGTATCGCCTCTACTTGCACAGCACTCATCACTACAGCAACAACACAACAACACATTTGGAGATGTCTGGCAGCATGTTCGCTGCAGACAGTGGCCCTCTCAATCCGACCCCAATGCCGACGACGGCGACGGTGACGGTGACGGAAGAAGTGGAAAAACATGATGACGAAACTGACACACAAAACCATAATATTATACCTGCAGCAGATTTACCACAAATGCCGCATACACAGACACATTCTCCTAAAGAAGAAGTGGCATCACTATCATCAATGACTGTGCTGAAAGAAGCGGAAATCAGCGACGAATACGAGAATATTGAACGCCTAAGCTCAAGCCCGAATCCGAATCCAAATCCGAACTTGAACCAGATCAACAACGAAGTCATCATCAATGAGGAACACAATATAACACAGGACACTGAGGATATCACTAGACAGATCATTTCAGCTGCACAGCATGGTGATATCAAAGTGCTTAAGTACTATCTAGAAGCATCTAAGGACAATTTTCATCCATTCTCGCCAAACACGACAGATGGAGACGGGATAACGCTAGTTCATTGGGCGGCGCTGAACAATAAACTATCCACTATGAAGTATTTGGTATCTATTGGTGCCGATCCAGATATACCAGCGGGGGATATGAATGCGACGCCTCTGCTTTGGGCAGCTCGTTATGGATTGGTTTACGTTGCCGACTGGCTCATTAGAGAGGGTGGAGCAGATATATCCGTCGTTGATAAAAATGGAATTGGCTTGCTATTGGCATCTGTGTTCTCAAGTAATGTGATGATGGTTATCTATTCTATATGGGCTGTCAATGATGGAAGGAAAGATGGGGATGGCGGTCTCAATGATAAGATCGTCAATACAGGACTTGATGGAATAGACACCGCAGATCCAATGGGTCGAACGGCATTACACTGGGCGTCATATCAGGGCGATTTCTTGACCGTTGACGTGCTACTAAAAGCAGGCGCCAAGACTGACACTGCAGATGCTGATGGATTCACGGCGCTACATTGGGCTTTGGTCAACGGAAGCAGGCATGTAGTTACGTCTTTGCTCAAGGCGAACTGTAACTTACAATTGAAAAATAAAAATGGGAAAACTGCTTGGAACGTGGCATCAGATATGAATTGCACGCCAATGTGGACGAAGATGTTGGAAGAAGCAGGTTTTGATTCAGCCACTGGGGAGAAGAAGTCCCAATTGCTGGGCAAAGAATGGGCAAGACTACTCATATTTGCTCTCCCATATGTATCGTTACCCTCCATCATATACGTATTGAGCACAACTTTGGCTATTTGGGCTAAACTTCTCCTAATATTGATTCTCGTCATCCTTCAACAACTTACATTGAAGAAGATCCTTATACCATCGTTAAGGAGAAAACAAATGGCACTGATGAAGACACCCTTTTTCGCCGGCCTTTTCTCCTCGACGGCATACATGTGCATCACGTCATGGATGTTCCGCATCTTGCCAAGAACATTAAACAAGAGTATACTCAACTTTTTTCTTCTAATAACGGCTTCAGCGATGGTGGTATGCTTCGTCAAGTTAATGACTATGGACCCTGGATATGTCCCCGCCAAGACTGATTATAAAGAAATTCAGCAAACCATCTTTGACCTACTCGAACTCAGAGAATTTGACTCCAATCACTACTGCGTATACTCAAACGTGAGAAGACCGCTCAGGTCGAAGTTTGATAGGGAGACAAAACTCATAGTGGCAAGATTTGATCATTACTGTCCCTGGGCCAATACTAACATAGGAGTTAGAAACCACAAGGTCTTCTTTGGATTTACGGTATTCTTAGAAGTGGCTGTTGCTGCCTGGATTGTCCTCACTCTTGAATACTTTGACAGCATCGGCTCTAGCGATCAAGGTAGCACATGCCAACTACTACCTCACGTGCTCTGTTCTGCTTCAAATGAGTCGAGATTCATGTTCTACTTTTTCTTGTGGGTGGTACTTCAATTTTTTTGGCTAACTATTTTGGTTGTGGTACAACTTGTGCAAATATCAAAGGGATCTACCACCTACGAATTTTCGAGGAAACACAAACATGTTGCAAGTGAAAACGTGTTCTCTTCTGTTCCTACAGATGATATCACAACCTCTGCCGGTGATACTGAGATAGATCTTGATGATGATGATTATGATGATGATGACGGAAATGATATTACAGGATCATTGAGCAGAAACCTGGTGCCGCCAACAAACCGCCCAAGGCGAGTTGGAATAATCCTTCGGGTTGTAGCCAAGTTGTTTGCGTCAAGATTGTGTCGGATGGTCGGTCTAGACCAGATGGTCATACTTACTAACGACCTGCTTCAAAAACAGAATGAAGAAGATTTGTCTTCAGTGTTTAATTACGGTATTTCAACTAACTGGAGAGACTTCCTGTTTCTTAAGAGAGCTGGCGACCCGGAATCATTGAGAACACTGATGGCGCTATCAGTGGGAGGAGAAAATAATTTGAACGGGGTATTAGTGGACTACTATAAACTCTACAGAGCACCAGAGACTGTGTAAGCGTAACATTTTCTAGCCTATTAACGAGTTTATCACAGACTCGTATTTTCTAATTGTTCATTCTCTTTCCACTTCTTCCAATCCTCCATAGTCATGACAACACTATCATAGTTCTGCTGTAACTGAGAAAGTTTCTTCTCAAGCACAATGACCTCTTGCTGTTTCTGACGTCCTATTCTCTTGAATTTAAATGTGTCATCGCTTCCAAAGGGTTCTGTCCTTATCTCATTCAGGAGCTCTTTGAATCTTTGGTTCATGTTTGTCAAGAAGTAGTCAACATCCTCTTGTTTTATCTCATCAAGTTCTTGCTCATCCACTAAAAAAGTGTCCTCAACCGGGTAGTTCCCATCACTAGCCTTTAATCTCTCCAAACAATCATAAACTCTTCTCACGAACGAAGTCAGCTTCAACACATTGCTCAGAATGACCTCCTTTTCGGAAATGAGATCCATCACCACACCACTTGTCGGTATAGAAGAGTCCCATGAGTTTCCTCCTTTTCTATTTGAGGTCTCATAATCTCTGTCGTGAGCGAAACTTCTGCTTCTCGATAGTTTTCTGATGTTTTCACTGAGAGCACGTTCCTTCCTATTCTCTCGTTCGATCTGCTCTCTATAATACTTCCAACCATTGCGTACATCTCGGATCCGAGTTTCAATGCTTTTGCGTCTTTCGATGAGATTCCGCACAGTCATCTTGAGCTTTAAGTTGTCCAATTCGAGTTCACGTATGCGACTCTCGTCTGCTCTCTTCTTTGTCTGAGCTTTGCTCAATTGATCCTTCCAATACTCTACCTCTCTAATTTTATCCCTCATGACCTCTGCATTGGCCAATTTTACTTCTCTGTGCAGCTCAATTTCATTAAGTAAATGCTTGAGTTCGGCTATTATTTTGATATCATTCTGATAGACGTCATCTGGACTTAGTGGGGCTTCCACTGTCCAAAATGTTATCTTGGCGTCTCCTCTTGCCTTAAGCTTTTTATCGAGGGATTCGGCAAACATCATAACCTTTTGTATTCTCTTTGGATCTGGTCTCTCCTCAATATGAATAAACATGTGGTCGGATTGCTCTTTATTTGGGAGATTAACGGTGGAGGGAAGATTGAGGCTATACCTAATGCAGGGATTATGAACATCAACACCAGTGGGTGAACTGTAAACAAATAGTCAAGCTGGTTGAGAGATGCAAAAACAGAAAGGACGCGCTCTTGCAGCTCGCCATGGGGAGGGCACGATGCCCTTACCAGCACATATATATATGGAGCCTCCCACTTGATAACATCAGACAAATCTTTTGGTTGCAGCTGTTTCAAATTGTTGACCACCTAAGGAGTGTGGGTTTGAATTAGCACATGAATTGGGCAACCTGATTCTCGTAAAACTTAATGGTCACGCCGAGTCGAACCGTCGATGGCAAACCAGCCCCATCCACTCGGCTATTCATTTTTTAAAAAACCTGTTCTAATCTATCTTAGTGTGGTTCCTAATATTTTTTCATTTTCCTTTTGTATATAGAGATTCCTGAGTTGTTTAAAAATCAATAAATTCCGATGTAGTGTAATGGCTAGCACGGTCCGCTCTCACCGGGCAGATCCGGGTTCGATTCCCGGCATCGGAGTAATTTTTTGCTCTCCAGCTGGGATCAATTTTGTGTCGGTTCCATAAATCTTGCTCATAACGGTTTCCTTCTCCCTTCTCATAGTTACAACCTTTTATTTCCCCTACATATTAGTAATGGCTCATTATGCTTGACTTTTGAATAAAGCTTCCAAAAACTGTAGCAGTGTAAACTGCTGTAGCGAAAGATACAGTCGACTTTTTCAAATACCACCTTTGGTAACATATACAGTATACTGACTTCGTGGGAAATGTGCTGACTTCCTGGTGAGCTGTATCTAAATTCCTTTGTTTACACAATGTGCCATCTAAAAAAATAAACTGCTTCATTTCTTCGCTTTCATCAGTAATGTGATTCGCCAGTTCTCACACAAACCTGTTTACTCTAATTTTCTAAGAATAATCCTGATTAGCTCCAAAAAATAAGCCCGATGCGGGGCTCGAACCCGCAGCCTTTTGATTGCTATTGATAACAATACTAAGAGTCAAACGCTCTACCG